>JACGAQ010000661.1:0-103538 GCA_014119065.1 Orius insidiosus | reverse complement strand
CCCTGAACTCTCAGTATTTGGGGCCTTTCACACCTTTTGCCCCCTCCTTACACTGAGAGTCCCTTGGGGGTGCTTTACCAGGGACGAGCTAAGCTGGTTGCCTATCCTAGCTCCTGCCTCTCTGTTACAGACGTAAACACGAAATCAACGATAAGGACGATAACAAGTTCATTAGGGCGTATCGTTTCTCCCTTTTGAATTTTTAACGTCAGAAGTTAAAATAACAAAACGATTTTTAGCAGTTTTTTCCCTTCATTTCTTATTAAAAGTTAGAAAAAAGGGCAAACAGTTCGTTTTCCTCGAGTACACCTTTTCCCTCCTCTTTAACGGTCCACTTGTCCCGGGGCTAAAAAGTTTACTTTTGTATAATGAGGTTTTTTTTCGCCCCAACTTTATCTGAAAAAAGGTTTTAATTCCCAGCCACTTTTGATCGGGGTCTCTAGGAAGTTCGATTTTAATTAGCATCTCTTAATCTTATTTCCCCATTTTGAAGAATATTGAAAATGGCACAGATTTTAATTTATCCTGTCAAACCCGCGATGAAAAGTCGATCCCCCCTTAATAAAATTTCTCAAGGTACAGACTCAATTCTCAGTTTTATAACACAAATACATGTTAAAATTAACATGAAAATTATTTAATAATAGAGGAAGAAATTACTGTGATAACGGGTATCTCACGACGCGTTTCGGCTTAAAAAGCCTCGTCAGGTGAGCTATTCCCTCTATCACAATCATTGCTATCTTTTCACTGTGAACCTATCTCCGAGTTATTTAGTGGATACAGCGTTGAGCTTTAGAAAGACGGTTTGTTTCCAGCTTCCCGCTTATTCCACAAAATCTCTCGGAGATAGGTTCACAGTGAAAAGATAGCAATGATTGTGATAGAGGGAATAGCTCACCTGATGAGGCTTTTTAAGCCGAAACGCGTCTTTAGATACCCGTTATCACAGTTATTTCTTCCTCTATTATTTTTTAATTCTTTGACAGTAAATTCAATAAACTTGCGGAATACGGACGCAATAAAAATTAAAAGTAAATAAAAATTATTTGGCTTGTTGGAAATTTTTTTTTTTTTTTTTTTTTTTTTCACGATCATAACCACTTGAAAACTAAAAATAGAAGACAAATGGAATCTGTTAGAACGTGGCCAAAATAAACTTTAGGCCTAATATGTATCAATTCCAAATGGGAGAGTAATCTTGTTTTAGGCGGTCCAGTTTAGGAAATCAATTTAAAAATTGCTCTTACAGTTTTGGGTGAAAAACTGTTTGGGCGATTGTATATTCGGCCAATTTAATGACTTTACCGGGATACGGACATGTAAATTCGGCCAACTTGTGGAACGAGTGTTTTTGTAAATTCGGCCAACTTTTAGAAATAGTTGATATGAGGCGCTCCGGGTACGAAGGGCGAACTCAACATCGGACAATTTTTTTTTTTCATTTTCAGATTCTAGACCTTCTGATGAATACACCCATAATTTTTATATTGAGTTTGCCCTTTTTTCCCCTTTAAAATACGTAAAAACCGATATGCGACAAAGCTCTAACTGCGATATCCGAGCGGGTACGAAGGGCGAACTCCACATCCTAGTCCACAACCCCCACTCCTTTTCCCATTCCAGGGCATGACTTTTCTGTTGAGTTCGCCCGTAACATAAAACTTTAAAATGCGAATATCTCGAACTACGTTTTGTTGAGTTCGCCCTTCGTACCCGGAGCGCCTCATATGTAAATTCGGCCAATGTGTAAATATACTAACTTTATCGATTTTGAATGCTAATTGGAATTAACGAAAAATAAATACAAAAATTGTTATGAAAAGACATTTTCAAAATAAGATTATTCAGTTAATTAATAATATTAATAATAAATAAATTGCTCCGCAATTAATTTAATAAGAAGCGTAAGTTGTATGTCGTCTCGTTAGTTCTAACACCGGATAAGTCATGTTTTAATCAATTTTGAGTTAGGCATTGTTTCTGATGGTAAATTTTGTGGAGAATCGAATTCCGTTGGTAGTTTAACCCTATTACCAACAGAAAACGCGTACCGGATAAGTCATTTTTTTAATCAATTTTTAGTTAGGCATTGTTTCTGATGGTAAATTTTGTGGAGAATCGAATTCCGTTGGTAGTTTAACCCTATTACCAACAGAAAACGCGTAGTTCCAGATTTAGCCAACAGGTGATGCATTGATTCCAATGAGAAATTAATCCATATTTTGGCTCTCCTGAAAACCATGGAAAAATGACTCGTCCGGTGTTAGAACTAACGCGACGATGCATTATTCTGTGCAAAGTAAAAAAAAAAAAGCTAAAAAAATCTATCCAAAATATGTAAACTTTAAAACTTAATAAAAAAAATAGGTTTTTATTGGTACCTATATTTTTTTAAACAGACTCGCCTCAAGCATAAATTGGCCGAATTTACTTACAAGCTAAAACCAAAGTTTGGCCGAATTTTCCAACTCGTCAAGGGTCAGATTGATACGGGCAGGTATATGATTGGCCGAATTTGCTACCGCCCAACTGTTTATCTTTTATTCTAAAATAATTTGAGCAATAAAAAAATCCAAAAACCCAGTGATATATAAGCATTTTACCGAATTACCCCGATAATAAGATTCACCCTGTATTATCAATTGTGCAGTAAAGGGTTCCTGACACTTGAGTGGAGCTTTTGAAGAGGGTCGAGAGGGTCGAAAGAGGGGAAAAAGATTTTTTTTAAAATGACTTCATTTTCAATGCGGAATCCTGTATGGGGAGATTTAGGTCTGTTTGACCAGTTTCATCTCCCGTCATGGGCCAGACTGTTTATTCAGCTACCCATATTGGTCCACCGACCGCATAGAGACCCCCTAAATGAGATGACACATTTTGATTTCATTACTTAATCAAAATGTTCTCAAGGACTTTTTAACTTTAATTATGTATCAGTTCTACAAAATGAAACTCGGCTAAAATCTACAAAATTCAAATTTACCCTGTGGCTGAGTTTCATTTTGTACACCTAATAATAAAAATTGTAGGAAATTTAATTCTCCAAAATTTGTACTAATTATTTTTTTCTAGGATGCACCATTTTCGGAAAATAATTTTTTTTAAAAATAAATTTATCTTGAAAACAGTGCGTCCTAGAGAAAAAATGAATAGAATAAAAATTAAAGAGAATTAAATTTCCAACAGATTTTATTTAGTGCGTTTTTTCAATATCTGTAACGGTTTACGATTTACAAGCCTTTAAAAAATAACCTTCTTAATAGTTATACTTCAATAACCTTCTTACACGGAGAAGGTCAACTTTTGATGGACTTAAACGCCTAAATGTTTAAAATTTTGAAAAAATGAACTACTAGTTGTACAAAATGAAACTCGGCTAAAATCTACAAAATTCAAAACCCTGTGGCTGAGTTTCATTTTGTACACCAATAATTAATTTTTTTCTTAAATTCTTCTCTTTATCTGAATATTTCGTGGGTATGACAATAACTTCGTTTTTTTGAAAAATTGAGTCTTCTGAGGATCCTGGTAAATTAAATTCGTTCCTCCCTGTTTCTCCCTTAGTAAAATTTCGGATTTTCGAGCTGCCGTATCAGGTCGATGTGTACGCTCATGAATTATTCGGAAACGTGAGAAGGGCGAAAACGGAAGGAGGGCAGATGGGAAAAAATTAAAAGCCGAATAAAAACCACTAGAGGAAAACGGCTTTCGGGCGTGGTTTAGCCCACTTTTTTTCCTCTCACTCCTTCTTCCCCTCTCCTCACTCAGTTCCTCTCAACCCACTTCCCAAATCGATATTAGCCTAGATCATAAATTTGAAGGACGCTCGGATGTTTTATTGAGAAAATTGCTATAAATCTTCCTGAATCGTATAAGATTAAAGACTTAAAAAAATATAAGCTGATCTTAACATATTGCTTTTTTTTTTAAAGAAACAGGTTAGAAAATTATTCAAATAATGATATTGGCCATCCTGGGCTACAATACTCATAGGGGGTCAGTAGACTGTGATAGCTTATCGGACGTCTTGAAGCTCCAGATTGCCCTAATTTTTGAAATGTTTGTCAAAAATTTGTTAAGAAGCTTAAAAAAATCGTATCTAAAGGGGAGATTTATAATTGAAAATTAATTGGAAAGATTCAGGAGTCACTTGACCCACTGGAAGGACGCGAGTCAGAATAGTCGGAGGAGTGGTGCTAGAGAATATTGCTTGTGTCAGTTATTCCTTTTTTAGAAGATGGTTTGTCAGCGATCTCTTTTTCCCCCAATTCGCCCTCTTTAAGAACAAGTAGCACGAGCGTCAGTTTCGAGTTGGGAACGGTCGAGGAAAGTCCGGAAAAAAATGTTTTACAACTGTGCGACATGCGTGGCTGTCGTGAGAGTAGCCCCAAAAGAGGAGATGGCCGAAGCAATCATTTTTACGGAGAAGCCCAAAGTCGAGAAGGCCACCCGCGATTGGAAACAGATGTGGAAACGTATGGTGAAACTTGTCACGAAATCTTTAGTCCGACCGCAAGTAAGCCTCAACTCAAAATTAAACCTCCACAATATACAACTGCAAGGGTAACATGCAAGGTGGAGAGAGGCTAACTAGATAAATGGGCCGCTTCCCTAACCGGATTACCACCCCTTTGCGTCCCAGTGCCTTAACAATATTTGCCATTGCTTTACAAAACCCTACCTCTCTACATATTTCTTTAACATAGGTTACATAAATTCGATAGCCTGGCTTATCCGCTCGTTAAACTCCATGTATTTAAAATAGGTACAGATTTATTTCATTCCAAATGATTTCTTTAATTTCTTCATACATTTGTGCCACTTTTTAGGTAGTTGATGAATCTCCCATAAACAGAATTTTCGTTAATTTGAAGCTGAATCAATCATCGACCCACTTGACAAACCATTTTAAAAGATAAGGCTGCTAGTGAGTGCCGCTAGATGACTGGAAAAAGTAAAGTCTGGGGAAGAAGCGGCAAGTTATAGATCCCACCACGAATCGACTCGATTTCTTACATTCTCCCTTTCACTGCTGTGGAGTTTGGTGGAGCAGTGCCGCTTTTTTGATGGCCGAACTTTCAATACCATTCCCATGACGCTTCTAAAAGCATTCTGCCAGCGTCTGGAAATCAGGGGCATCTGCAAATCAAAGCTCAAACGATTAAAATTGAGGAATTCTGGTACTTTTGACCCCGGAGTTTCATATTGTCGGACGCAATGGACATTTTCAAAAATATGTTAGGACTAATCAACGTTAGAAATATCAGGAAATTGATGCTGGCAAGATGTAGAAGAGAATTGCCGTTTCACACGGACACCTGGTATATAAACGCACAGGCTAAATTATTCAAATGGAGTGTAAAAGGCTAGAGTTTCTTCTCACCTTTTCCGTAAAGTCCGAAAGCAATTTATTCCGCATTAAGGCAACAGGCATTCTTCCTTTTTTTCTTGATCGCTTTTATCACGAATACCTTTTGTTTAATTATTCTCATCAATCTTTTTTTAAATTAATTATATTTAGCGTTTTAATTATTTTTCGTGTTAAATAATTAAAGAAATTTAGAAGTTCAGGTGATTAAAAAGAGGTTTTTGACATTTAAAGTTCACCTTTATGGGTGGGATTAACATTACAAAAACAGTGATTAGGGGTATAAAGGTTTTTCGCTTTTATAGATTCAAGATTTTATATGTGAAAGATCCCTAGGAAAATTGACAGTAGATTTAGATCAGCTGGATGCAATAGTTTTTTTTTGGCTTTCAGATTTTTTATTAACTTTAAACTTTTATTTAACAGTTATTGAGGAAATCCACCCTGCCAATCCCTGTACCTCATTCAGATCAGCTGGATGCAATAGTTTTGAATAGTATTTTTTTTTTGGCTTTCAGATTTTTTATTAACTTTAAACTTTTATTTAACAGTTATTGAGGCCACCTGGCCAATCCCTGTACCTCATTCAGAACAGCTGGATGCAATAGTTTTGAATAGTATTTTTTTTTGGCTTTCAGATTTTTGATTAACTTTAAACTTTTATTTAAAAGTTATTGAGGAAATCCACCTGGCCAATCCCTGTACCTACTTCAGATCAGCTGGATGCAACAGTTTTGAACAATGAAAAAATGGACATTTAAAAGCTACTTAAAAATTACGGAAGACCCGGATGACGAGACCGAATTGTCCCTTATTATTAAGGAGTAAATTGTGTACAATTTAAATTATCAACAAACACACGTAATTACACACTCTTACAGTATAATAATATGAGGCGCTCCGGGTACGAAGGGCGAACTCGACAAAACGTAGTTCCCAGATATTCACATTTTAAAGTTTCGGTTTTTACGTATTTAAAGGGGAAAAAATGGCGAACTCAACTTAAAAATTATATGGGTGTATTCACCAAGAGGTCTAGAATCTGAAAATGAAAAAAACTGGAGGACCCTTCCCCAAAAACCCGACCTCGAGGGTATCACAATAACTTCTTTAAGGAAGTTAAAAAAATTTGTCCGATGTCGAGTTCGCCCTTCGTACCCGGAGCGCCTCATATATTTTATAGGTTTACTTATTCTGGTCGAGATGATATTGTCGCGTTAGTTCTAACACCGCATAAGTCATTTTTATCAATTTTGAGTTAGGCAAAAGATGGTAAATTTTGTGGAGAATCGAATTCCGTTGGTAGTTTAACCCTATTACCAACAGAAAACGCGTAGTTTACGATTTAGCCAACAGGTGATGCATTGATTCCAATGAGAAATTAATCCGTATTTTGGCTCTCCTGAAAACCTAGGAAAATGACTTATCCGATGTTAGAACTAACGCGACGATATATTAAAGTATTAATAATTTATTAATAGTTTAATCGTACACTGAAACTACCCTTTGAAAGGTGACTAAAAAGAGTAAATGACGATGGACAGGAATAATGGCAGGTGATTATGTGGGGTGGGGGGGAGATTTATGACGTCACAACGAGACAGATCGGAACGACTTTACGGAATTACTATGCAAGATAGATGTATTCGAGAAAATACCACAAAATCCTTTGGTCTAAAAGAACCCGCATGACTAATAGACGTTACCAAACAGTTAGGGGCCCTTATCTTTATTTTATCTGATGGTTTAAAATATTGTTTAAATTAAGGCGCTACGGTTATACAGTTCGACAATACTTGTACGTCATGAGGGTCCATTTAGAATTTAGGAGCGATGAAGGGGCTATTGATTAGAGATAAAATAGAGAAAAAAAAATTCTCTTTAACTTTTGGAATTGGAAGCTAATAAGAGTTGACAAAAGATCTTGGAGGAAATTCCTTGGTTTTTTGGGAAGGGTTGAAATTTTATGTTGGTCGCATTCCTTGAAAAGCGGTGGGGTGGGCTTCAGTTTAAGAATGTGTTAAACTGGAATGTTTACGAATAGAGTGGCGCAGTGGTGCGAGCGTGGCTTAAACTAGATTCACGTCTATTGATCCAGGAGCCGGCATCCCTCGTTCTGTTTCTCTTTCAATGCGTCACCGTCGGAAAAGCAAGGGCCAAATATGTGGGCCAACCTGGTTTCCGGTAGATTCCCAACCCGACCCCCTACGACACCCAGAGGACCACGTGTCTACATCTTTTTTATGAAAGAACTATCAATATTTAAAAAGTTATTAATAAAACATTCTTCCCTTCATACCTTACGGGGAAACCATGCATGTTCTACATTCTCCCTCGGAATACCATCGATTACATCAAAGGCCTATTTTAACAACATGAATAAACTTGTAAAACAGAATATTTTGTTTAAGAAAAAAAAATTTTTTGCCCCCTTTTTTAACGCAGGTTAAAAGTTTACGACCTAAGCCTTACAGTATATCAGACCTTTTTTTACGTCCATAAAAAAAGTTTCTTTAATAAAATTGAAAGAAGTCTTCTGGAATAATACGGCGAGAGTATTAGTAGGGGAATACGAAAGCGGATGATAATTGGTTTCTTGAAGGAGGCAAAACAAGAATCCTAACCCCTGAATCCATTTCCCTTACCCAAACCGCTGTTCTTCATTACAGGAATTACCCTTTAACCGCAATCTATAACATAAATTT
Source organism: Orius insidiosus (assembly GCA_014119065.1). Taxonomy (NCBI): domain Eukaryota; kingdom Metazoa; phylum Arthropoda; class Insecta; order Hemiptera; family Anthocoridae; genus Orius; species Orius insidiosus. The sequence continues at coordinate 95,462 of JACGAQ010000661.1, read as the reverse complement.
AAACAATATTTTGTTTAAAAAAGAGGGGACATAATGCGCTAAAAGAGGTCTTGTATGCGGCAAAAGTTTCGCAATTTTCGAACATTTTTTAAACGATTGTTTTTTCTTTCAGGTTGATGGAGGTGGTGGATCGTGACAGGAGGAGGGAGGCCCAGGATTAATAATGGGCAATAAGTTAAGCTGTTCCTGTGCTCCGCTCATAAGGAAGGCCTACAAATATGAGGACTCTCCTTGGCAGGCTTCAAGGAGAAGAGATGGTCATCTTCTCAGGTACTTTTTTAAAAATCCCTTTTGTAGTGACCTACAACTGAACCGTTTAACGTAGCGTGTTGTAAACACACGTTGCTTACTCGAACGGATGATTGAATCCCCACGACTTCCTTTTAAAACTAAAATCAATTTCTGATCAATACCCGTCAGACGATTGTCTCCTTTCAAAAAGTCTGAGATTTCAATTATTAAAGTTCTTTTGGCTACAGTTTATTAATTCCCAAGCATAACCTGATGCTCTAGTTATAGTCCCATGATCCTTCTTCAACCCCTTGGGTAGATAAGAAGCCTTAAGGGGATGTGAGGGTTTTAAGTTGGTTGCTTTGTACATATTTCGTTGTGAGCAACGGTTTTCGGTTTTTCCCTTCTATCTTGGAAACCGTCGCTTAAAACGAAAAAATATCCTAAGTAAAAGTTGTAGCTACAAACATTTACTACATAAAAATATTATTAGTTTTTTCCGTCAGAGCAATATTTTAGGAGATATGAAGGTTTTAAGTTTTCAGACAGGCTCTGTAGGATTATTAGTTTTAACCTCCTCCTTAAATATTGCTCTTACGCAAATTAAATAAAGAAATTTTTGTAGGACATCTTTGTACCTACAACTTTTACTTAAGACATTTTTTCGTTTTGAACGACGGTTTCCGAAATAGAGGGGAAAAACCGAAAACCGTTGCTCACAACGAAAAATTTGCAAAGCAACTCACTTAAGAACCCTCATATCTCCTTAAGTATTGCTCTGACAAAAAACCAATGAGGTCTTTTTTGTAGGAAATTTTTGTAGCTACGACTTTTACTTAGGACATTTTTTCGTTTTGTGCGACGGTTTCCGAGATAGAAGGGAAAAACCGAAAACCGTTGTTAACAACGAAAAATTTACAAAGCAACTCACTTAAAAACCATCATACCTCCTTAATGCGATCAAATTCTGACAGTAAAACAAACATTTATTGACAGATTGTGGGCTGAAGTTTCCACGTAAGCTCGAGCGGGGCTGGAACCGTAAAATGGCAGCAGGTCTCCGAAGATCTTGTGCCGGTCAACATAACCTGTATACAGGACTCGCCAGAATGCGTGTTCCACATAACGGCGTACAACAGCCAAGTAGATAAGATCTTAGACGTCCGGCTTGTCCAACCAGGTAAAATGATGAAGCAAAAAATATCTTGTTTATAATTCGTTTTTAGGCACAAGAATTGGACAGGCTGCTGAATGTTTTGTATACTGGAAAGACCCGATGACCAACGATACTTGGGGCCTTAATTTCACTTCTCCTATAGACGCAAAGCAGTTCAGAGAATGTTGCGTATGTATTGAAGGCTTAAGAAAAGGTTGAATCATTAATGATGTTTTTTAGTCACCTACTTTTAAGTTCTCGAGAAAAGCTTCGTCGTCGTACTCATTAAAGCTGGAACCTCCGAGTAAGCAAAATAAAGTGAAGACGAAAAGAAAACCGTTGTCGACGCCAGCGTCACCGAGTAGATCACGCGAACCTCAATGTACGTGTATGACGGCGGATCAGTACGCGCGACTTAGATCGCAAGATCCACGGATTCGAGGTTCGTCGACGTTGCCACGTACGACAAGCAGAGGGAACGATATTACAGACGGACGTGCGTCAGCACTCGGAGACAAAGTTGCCGCAGCGACATCTTCAACATCTCTTTACGACAACGTCACATCCGCACAGCAGGCGCAACAAGGTGGAAAAAGCCGGCAAACTCGCGACAGAGAGACAACCACTCACGCAGCCAAAGTCAACGGACAAGCTTCCCAAACTGCAGGCTCTCAAACCGAAGAAGTAATCTTTTTAAATTGTTTGATTTTATTTATTACTCTTTTTAGGGTGAAGAGACACAAAAATCGGAAGGAACGCAAGCAGGTATCTCTTCTGGGAAAACGAGTACAGGAACGTGTACACCGAGGATGATCAAAGATAGTCAGACGCAATCTACAGGTGCCAATATGGACGGTGTCGATATGGTCAGAGAGGCAGAGCTAAGGCAGGCGAATAACAACAACATAAATAACTTGAACAACAATATTAACAACCGGAGGAATAATAACCGTAAGTGTAAATAGGTCAACAGGTGATTAGAAAGCTAAGGGGTTATCTCGAAGCCCTAGCAACTCAGTCGGAAAGAGAGATAGCGTTTGTGATTTTTCATTTCGTTTACAGGTGGTCGGGAAATGTCGTTAGATTCGAATACGTTGAAGAGAATGCTCAAGCCGATGCCTTCGTTGGAGAGTCCCGTGACAAGCCCGGAAATGGGACGAAGGCGGTACAACTACTACAACCATTACCAGCAGCAGAACAACAACACTCGTCACGTCATGTCTGAAACGGAGTCGGGAGGCGGACGCCATCGTAATCGTTTTTCCGGTACGGGCTCACATGAATGAAAAAAACAACCTTTTCATCTTTTTACAGGGTCGAGATCTTCGCACGAAATCGGACGAGGACGAGGCGAATACGGAAGGTCTCTTTACCTCGAACTCGGACACGACAGAGCCGGGAATGGCGGCGGTGAGGCTTCGCCACCCAGTGACAACGTTCTCTTTGACAATCAATGCTACGCAACCACACCCAGTTCAAGCAACGGCAACTCGGATCTTGATCAGCCATCCTCACATAGAGGTGACTCCGTCGGTCACGATTGAACCAAAGAAAAATTATTTTCAAAGATAAAACCTCCCAGCCATTCATTAAACACATGAACATTCAAACATTTTTTTTTGTTTTTCCCCACACCAATATGCATGGGCGTATTAGCACATGTTTTCTCGAGAAATAACGTGAATCAAGCATGGTGATGCCGTTGACCTCATTTGTACCTCAATCGAGTCGGCCGTGGGAAAAAGCCCGGGGAGAGTAAACATGTAAACATCTCTAAATGGGAGAACCGTGTTTTGAACCTGGGACCTCTCAGCTAGTCCTCCACGCTAACCACTAAGCTAAACGTAATTCCCATCCTTCTAGATCAATCCAGAACGTTCTGGAACTCCTACACTTTCTAAGATCCCCTTCAGAACATCCCACACTTTCATTTTTCAGAGATCCTAGGTTCAAATCCCAGCTGCTGCGAATTTTTTCTGCTCAATAAATCTTGCAAAAACCATCGGAAGGAAGACTTTAACAAACATTTTTCCCTAAAATAACTACACAAGTGCTCAAAAAACATTTTTCTTCGCTTTTGCTGCATTTAAATCCCATTTTTTTGACGTTTGAACCTTTTCCACCACAGAAACATTCTTATAGCATCTTGATTTTTATTTCTTCATACATTTTTTATTCAATTATTCTAAACACCTGCATTTTCCTCCAAATTTAGATTAAAAACATCGTTCTCGATAAAAAGTTTATTTTGGTAAGTCCTTCAAAGGGCTCAAATAAAACGAACATCAGCCAACTGGGTGTGGTGTTGCGTTTGTAAAGAGTACTCTGGAATAACACTTAAATAGATTGTATTTTTAATTATTTAATGTTGTCGTAAGGGTGCACATTGCATGCTTATCCTTGAGCACAACCTATTTCCCGTCCCTAAGCCCTCTATTCACACTAAACAATACACTTTCAGTTATTTAAAATAAAATAGATTTTACTATCAAATAATTAGGAGTTAGTTTACTATTAAATAGGTTAGGAGCTAGAGGCACAGAGAAATGACTGTGATAGAGGGAATAGCTCACCTGATGAGGCTTTTTAAGCCGAAACGCGTCATGAGATACCCGTTATCACAGTCATTTCTTCCATATCGGTTTATTTGATAGTAAAATCATCCTTTTGCGGATTTCAGACGCAATAACAAAAATAGATTCTTTCCTTAATTGTTTAAACTGTAAATATAAATAAATTTTATGTTTTAGAGCATGGGATTTGTTTAAAAAAAAAGTATGATAATAATGAGAGGTCTTTTAGGATATGGTGGACGTGATGGGCTGGGAACCGTTTCGACGCCAAGTTCTCCGACGAGTAGGCTCCTTATGGAGTACGAAATGCACCTGAGGAACACCTTAGCCAAAGGAATGGATGCCGAAAGCTATTCTCTTCACACATTTGAAGCCTTGTTGACTCAGAGTATGGAAAATTTAGGTAAGTTCTTATTTTATTAATTAATTTTAAAACTTTTTTTTTGTAGAATTCGCCGAACAGCTGCCACCAGCGAACAGTCGAAGTCCTTATCCGAATAGAAGAAGTGAGAAATAAATTTGAGAAACAATTTTTATTAATTTATTTTTAGGGACTGCCGGAAGTACTTCGAACGCGATGAATAAATCATCGACCCTTCCTTTGCCTCATCGTCTGAGCATGGAAAGGCCGGCTTCCAGCGCCGCGGTTACTCGTGACGGTTATTACAGCGACAGAAACGACATCGCGAGAGAAAGAGGATATCTATCAGATCACAACTCGTCTAGGTACCGTATTTTTAAAATCTAAAAAACAAAATAACAATGTTAAAAAAAAAAAAATTGTACTCCAAAATGTTTACATTATTAAGGGATGTTTATTGTATAAAAGATTTGGCCACATTGTAATATTATATCATAAAATTTGGTATTGTATTATCTTCTGAGGTCGATTTTGACAATGAAAAGAGAAATAGCGTAATAAATTACGTTTTTCTTAAGAAAAAGTTTGAAATTGGATAATTAAAAATTTGAAATTAACTTCATAAGACTAATAATAACGTGGAGTAGTGGCGCTAAAGTAGGCTGAATTGCGGACCATGGATTTTTAGGTTCTAAATTATTTTTTATGAATAATTTTACCTTTTATCTTTCGGATGGGAAAGGCCCTGCTTATCGTATTTTTCGGAGTTTTATTTATGTCTTTGAGTTTTTTTGGACGTTTTCTACGTTTTTTGAGCCTTTCCGTTCAGCATCAAACTTTTTTCCGATTTTCCTTTTGACAACCCGGAAAACCGGGTTTTGGCGAAACAAAATGGAGTCAATTTCAAAATTGTAGGTTTTAATTTATATCTAGGGACACTCAAAGTTCAAAATTGCCCTCAGATTTGTTTTACTGGCCTAATCTAATGATATATTATTTTTATGTTTAATGATTTAGCTTTAAATTATAGCCTAGATTGCCTGATGTGCACATATTTTTAGCTTGTTAATCGTGCTGTATTTGTTTTTAAAATCGATTTCTATAAAATGCACCTTGTATGGCTTAAGAAAACCCAGTTAAAAAATAAAGAATGTATTTTAAAATTAAGAAGACATCGTGGACTTCGGTACAGTGCTCCGTGGACATCGAAATTTTCTTATTTTTCTCATGCATTTTACGTTTTGCATTCTTTTTGCATGTTTCATTCATTTTTTTTGTTGCTTTGATCGTTTTTTTGGTTCACATTTTACAATTTTTCCATTTTTATTGTGTTTTTTCTTTAAATAAAAGTGATATTCGGACAAAAAGACGATGTGATCATGGAAATTTTTGTGGAAAAACGTGCTGCATGTTTTTAAAAGGTGTCGAGAGAAGAAAGCGGTGGACTTTTTATTCAAAATGAAAAGTGCGCACGATTTTATGTCCTGAAAAACCTTCGCATGTCACCTGTTATGTGCTAGAAGACTTTTATGGATTCCGAGTTTAGAGTAAAATGAGAAAAAAGGCGAAATTATCAGGTTACTGTGTTTTGTTGCAGCCGTTGTGCCTCTTGCCTTGGCGAATCGGCTCGGGCTCAATGGTTCAGACATTCGGACGGTTGGAGATCGGGAAGCTCGACTTTGGGAAGCTGCGGTAGTTACGGACCGTCCGGCGTATTGCCGTCGACGGGAAATGGTACTAACGGTACCCAACCAGGACATAGAAGGTCCCCTTGGGACTCGTTACCCTCGTTGAGACACGAAGGGTCTCTCAACGATTCCGGTTACAAAAGCAATCGAGCTGACTCGTTCGAACAGAGGTCAGTCTTTAGTTTCCTTTCCCTGACAATTACCTTGCATGACGTCGCAGCCAACGAATCATCGAAGCGTATCTGCTCTGAAAAACCCAAAGAGATCTTTAAAAGACAAAGTTTTTATTTTGTTTCAGGGGAGCTTTTGACCGCCAGGACAGCCTTCGTTCCGACTACATGAGTGACAGGGAGTCTGGAAGATATGGAATCGTTCAGCAGGCGTCAATCGAAAGCACAGACTCCAGGCTTTGCTACTTGACATCATCTGAGGTAAGTCATCACCTCCAAAATTGCATTTTTGGCGTTCTCCTCAATTTCTCATCCAAAATCCTACCTAAAATTCAACCTTTTTACCCTCATTTACCGTAAAAGCGAAATTGGATAACAAAAAAAGTTTCTTTAGCAAATAAGGCCATAAAACTGCGCCAGATACAAAAATGAGGAATGATGTCGAATAACTTTTTCTCCCAATAAACCTTAGAAAATACGTTTACGATTTTATTGTCTTTGAAATCCAATGATAAAGTTTTTTTCCCCATCGATTTCAATTTTATACAGGGATACTATCGTTGTAAATCCAACTTTAAACAATTTTCTTCCCTAAAAGGAACGTTCTCACTAAGATAAATAGGGTTTCCTATCTTTCAGCCCGTCCCCATCAGTTAAACAAACCAAACTTTGAAGAGGTTTAATGGTCTTGAGAGCCTAAAAGAAGGGAGTATCGATTTTCTTTTAACCCAATATTAATTTCCCTCTTTGTTTTTCGAGTTAATGGCCATCGGAAATCATTTTTTAAATTTTATTTTCTCTCTTTTGCACTTTTCAAATTATATTATATTTTACCATGAGAAACGTTTTTCAAATAAAAACTGAAATAAAGGACTTTTTATAAAAAAAGGGATTTGGAATGTAATTTTATGCTAATGATATGTAAATTTAAGGTTGTCCCCAGAGATGTTTTAGACACACCTACAGTAAAAGGATGTTTATCCATTATTAATTAAGGACTGTAAGGATTATCCCAGCTTCTATAATTTTGGGGTGGTCAAGTGTTCGTTCTCCCACGCGAAGACCTAAGACAACTTCAAAATGTATTTAGGAGGAAAAAAAGCTTTCAAGATGTGGGGTTCGAACCCAGGATCTATCAATTGCTGGTCGAAAACGTTAAAAGCTACGTTTTGATAATTCATAGGTTCGAATTCTAATTTCTGGGAATTTCTTTTCCTCCAAAATCATCTGGGAATTTTCTTAAGGGGATATGAGGGTTTTAAGTTGGTTGCTTTGTACATATTTCGTTGTGAGCAACGGTTTTCGGTTTTTCCCTTCTATCTTGGAAACCGTCGCTCAAAACGAAAAAATGTCCTAAGTAAAAGTTGTAGCTACGGCAATTTACTACATAAAATATTTTATTGGTTTTTTCCTTCAGAGCAATATTTAGGAGATATGAAGGTTTTAAGTTTTCAGACAGGCTCTGTAGGATTATTAGTTTAACCTCATAACTCCTTAAATATTGCTCTTACGCAAACAATAAATAAAAAAAATTTTGTAGGAAATCTTTGTACCTACAACTTTTACTTAGGACATTTTTTCGTTTTGAGCGACGGTTTCCAAAATAGAAGGGGAAAACCGAAAACCGTTGCTCACAACGAAAAATTGGCAAAGCAACTCACTTAAGAACCCTCATATCTCCTTAGTATTGCTCTGACAAAAAAACCAATGAGGTCTTTTTTGTAGGAAATTTCTGTAGCTACGACTTTTACCTTTGACATTTTTCGTTTTGAGCGACGGTTTCCGAGGTAGAAGGGAAAAACCGAAAACCGTTGTTAACAACGAAAAATTTGCAAAGCAACCAACTTAAATACTTCCATATCTCCTAAAGTATTGCTCTGACGGAAAAAACTAATAAGATATTTTATGTAGTAAATTTCAGTACCTACAACTTTTACTTATGACATTTTTCGTTTTGAGCGACGGTTTCCGAGATAGAAGGGAAAAACCGAAAACCGTTGTTAACAACGAAAAATTTGCAAAACAACTCACTTAAAAACCATCATACCTCCTTAAGACTTGGCCACAAGAAAAAATATTGGATAAGGTTTTTATAAGCAAACAGAATTAAAAATAAATTAAGTTATTCCTTATCGACGATTATGTTTTGAAAAAGAGTTTATACTGAAGTTTTGAGACGGTTTTCTTAGGTTTTCTTCCGCGTAGTTGGCTAAACTGTTGTATTGTTTTATAAAGAGGTTTGAAAAGTGGAAGAGGAGAATCTGGTGTTGGAGTTTTTAAATTGGGTCAAACTTGTTTATTAGGGCCCCCTACAAAATCTTTTCTCGGAGGGTTGGCGATAAATTAAAGAGGCTAAACCTAAGACCCTCAGGCAATAACTAAAACACTAATTACCGCAGCCGTTTAAAAACCGAACTAAAACTGATGTTTTAAACGAATTTTTAGCGCCATCAGAGGCTTTTAGAAACTTTTTAGCGTCCTCGAAGGTTTCTAGACAGTTTTTGGTAGCCTTCAGCTTTCCTTGGAAGATTACAGACCCCATGAAGAATTTAAATAGAAAAGTCTGTTTTATCGAGTTTTAAACTAAATTATTTTTAAGGAATTTCCCCTTTGCCTCCAAGAAAAACGTTTGATTAAAAAGGAAACGAGGGAAAACGGCGAAACGGATTGGAAATTAAAAGCAATTGATTGAGAAAGCGAGATTTTAATAAAAAAGCTTCTACTATAAAGTGGTTTCTCAAGGCTAAATTACTTCTTAGTTCAACATTGAAAAAAAAAAAAGTTCGGCGAGTTAGGGGGTGACGGGATAATTTAAAAAATTATTTTGAAACCTTATAACAAAAAGTTAAACCTTAAAACTAAACCAGACCATATTTAAAAACGTTACTTTTCACAAGGTTTCCTTGAAAATCCTCCCTTGAAGTGATCAATTCCTTCGAATAAAACGAATCCTTTAAATTTCTCTCCGTTTTTTTTCCGATGTCAACACATGCTTGACGTAGTTATGACACTTAAAAACTAGCCCAAGTCAAGGAATGCAAAAAGGATGATCAAGGCACCCTTTCAGAAGAGTATCACGGATCATTTGCAAATACGGGCCTTAAGCGCTCAGGAATTCTAATAATGTATTAGATTGCTTAGGAGTTTAGATGATCGTTTTCATCCATGTCATCACGTTAATTTTACATGATAAACGAGAATGTGAAGTTATTTCGTCATTAACTTTTTTTAAGTCAGATTCTTAAGGGTTAAAAAAAATTGTGAAATTAAGCAGGTGATTTTTGTGTTTCTTTTAGTATTCCTTCATTTTTTGTCGATAAAACGTTTTTTTAGGACATTTTCTCCCCCCCCCCTCTCCTGGAAGTCCATTATTACGAATTTCTGGCGTTTTTTTCTGGGAAAAATCAATGACTTGCCTAATTTTTGGTCATTTTACTTGATTTTATGACGAAGAGAAACCCTTTATTCCAGATATTACGAAATTTTCTTCATTTTAACTTCCTTAAAGAAGTTATTATGATACCCTCCACGTCGGGTTTTGGGGAGGGGTCTTCCAGACCCGAAGGGTAAATTCGAATATGGATCTATACCGATCTCAACTTGTCCATGGTTCTGGCCGGCCGGCCGGCCGTCCGTTTTACGGCCACAGTTTTCAACCGATTTTCACTAAATTTTCACACAAATTTCTTTAACCGGTGAAGAAAAAACTAACGAGGGCGATTTTTAAATTTCGAAAAAATGGCGGAGATATGGCCGTTTGAAATTTTAAAAAATTCGCTGCGGCCGAACCGTTGCATTGGTCCGATTTTCACCAAAGTTTACCAATTACTCCTTATATTTTTTTACGAATTTTCGGTGTAAAAAAATTGACACTTTTTAATTATATTTTTTTTTAGTCCGGAGAAATTTCATACTTCCACTCATTGCGAGAGGCACATCCCTAGGCCGAAGAGCCCATTATTTCTACCTTGACACTTGAAAAAAGAACTTAAAAATTTTTTGAAAAAAAAAGCGCAAATTTAAAACAAGAAAACCCGGAAATTTTTCAAAAAAAACTTTGACAATTTTTTGACAAAAAAAAACTAAAAACTTTTCGGAAAAAACCAAAAAAACTTGGAAAATTTTTCAACAATGAACTTAAAAAATTTTCGAATAAAACAAACTTGGAAAATTTTCCTTTATATTTTCCCTCTCTTATACATCCCCCTCCATTATACTTTCGTTCCCTTATACTTCCCCCTCCGTTATACTTCCCCTCACTTATACTTCCCCCTCCGTTATTCTTTCCTCACTTATACTTTCCCCTCCGTTATACTTCCCTCACTTATACTTCCCCTCCGTTATACTTCCCCCTCCGTTATACTTCTCGCTCCGTTATACTTCCCCTCACTTATACTTACCCCTCCGTTTTACTTCCCCTCACTATACTTCCCCCTTCTATATGCTTCTGCCTTCTATATACTTTCCCCTCCTAAATTGTTACTTCTCTTTAAGGAAGTTTTCGTTGGAAGCTCTTCAAACCAGTACTTTTGATTCTGTGAAAGTCGATAAGCTGGTCAGAAACCTACAGTTTACGTGGTTTTTCTTTACTTTTAGTTCAAGAAAAAATTCTCTTATATTTTTTATAACTGATAGAAGTCATGAAAGTGGAATTTTAAGTTTTAAGTTCTTCTGGATAAAAAAAAAAGTGAGAAAATTCGTCTGTTTGCCCATCTGAGGTCTCGAGTTGTAATATTCATGAAAACAGCCGTTCAAATGAGAAAACCTTCTTTATGAGATATGGGAGTTTTCCAAGTTAAACAAAAACCACGAGGATTCTAGGATTTAATGAAAACGACTTCGAGTTTTATAAGGGGTCCAGGGCGATGGGTTTTCCCGAGATGAGAAAGATCCTTTTAAACTTGACACTAAAGCAATTTTCCCTTTTCTAATTTATAGACGTATATAAAAGCCACTATTTTTCATTACAATCTTCTTGTTGGGGTAAATATTTTTTTATTATTATTTTCAAACGCCATATTCGGTGATTGATTAAAGCCACATATTGGCTGAAAAGAGGGCAGCGAATTGATGTTTATCTTTGACAGGAGTATTTTCCGGGACGTCAAATAGATTGAATAAAGAAGGAAAAATTTTTGAGTTCTGTCAAAATAAGATTTCTTTCATCATTTTTTCCAACAAGAAAATATTAGTTTTTATTAATTTTATTAAGGAGGTATGATGGTTTTTAAGCGAGTTGCTTTGCAAATTTTTATTGTTAACAACGGTTTTCGGTTTTTCCCTTCTATCTCGGAAACCGTCGCTCAAAACGAAAAAATGTCCTAAGTAAACGTTGTAGGTACTAAAATTTACTACATAAAATATTTTATTAGTTTTTTCCGTCAGAGCAATACTTTAGGAGATATGGAAGTATTTAAGTTGGTTGCTTTGTACATTTTCGTTGTTACCAACGGTTTTCGGTTTTTCCCTTCTATCTCGGAAACCGTCGCTCAAAACGAAAAAACGTCTTAAGTAAAAGTCGTAGCTACAGAAATTTCCTACAAAAAATTACTTATTGGTTTTTTTGTCAGAGCAATACTTAAGGAGATATGAGGGTTCTTAAGTGAGTTGCTTTGCAAATTTTCTTTGTTAACAACGGTTTTCGGTTTTTCCCTTCTATCTCGGAAACCGTCGCTCAAAACGAAAAAATGTCCTAAGTAAAAGTTGTGGGTACAAAAATTTCCTACAAAAATTTCTTTATTTATTATTTGCTTAAGAGCAATATTTAAGGAGTTATGAGGTTAAAACTAATAATCCTACTGAGCCTGTCTGAAAACTTAAAACCTTCATATCTCCTAAAATATTGCTCTGACGGAAAAAACTAATAAGATATTTTATGTAGTAAATTCCGTCGCTACAACTTTTACTTAGAACATTTTTTCGTTTTGAGCGACGGTTTCCAAGATAGAAGGGAAAAACCGAAAACCGTTGCTCACAACGAAAAATGTACAAAGCAACCAACTTAAAACCCTTATATCCCCTTAAATTATCAGCCCTTTCTTTATGAAAATATTTTCGATGAGCTAAGACTTTTCTTTTTATAAAGAATATTTTTTCTAAAGGATTAGAGTGATACGTAAACGCCTTACTTATATTCTTTTCATATCGACAAAAACCTCCTTTCTAGAGAACTCTATACGGATTCAATTTGGATGAAAAAGCCGAGGCGAGGGACGAATAAAAGAAAGCAAACATGCCCACTCAAAGAACTTGAAGACTTTACGATATTTACTGAATTTTTAGACCGTTTTCACTTATGTAAATTATCTTTATGACGTCAAAAGAGGACGTTTGTTACAATAACTGTTACGTTTAGCATTATAAAGATATTAAGTTTATGAATAATGGAAAAGGGGAAAAAAAAGGCTTTGGATACGGTGAGGTAATGCGGGCTTGTCCCTCGACACTTCGGTAATACCGGGAGTCGTCAAGTTTAGCTTCACTTCATGGGATGACACTTCTTTTTAACAAAACGAATTTACTTTTATTAAAAAACCTCCTTTTCTCGATTTGTCAGGCCTGAAATCGTACAAAATTAACTTCCTTAAAAAAGTTATTGCGATACCCTCGACGTCGGGTTTTGGGGAAGGGTCTTCCAGACCCCGGAGGGTAAAATCGAATATTGATCTTTACCGATCTCAACTTTGTCTGTGGTGCCGGCGGCCATCCGTCTGTAGCATTTTTTCCGGAACACTTTACGGCCACAGTTTTCATCCGATTTTCACCAATTTTTACACAAATTTCTTTAGCCGGTGAAGAAGAATATGACGAGGGCGATTTTGAATTTCGAAAAAATGGCGGAGATATGTCTGTTTGAAATTTTAAAAATTCGCTGCGGCCGAACCGTTTATCGGATTTTCACCAAATTTTCACCAATTACTCCTTATTTTTTAAGAATTTTTGGTGCAAAAAGATTGCCACTTTTTAATCATTATTTTTTTAGTAGGGAGAAATTTCGTACTTCTACCCTTTACGAGAGGCACATCCCTAGGCCAAAGAGCCCATTATTTCTACCTTGACACTTAGAAAATTTTTCGAAAAAAAAACTTCAAAATTTTTCAAAAAAAAAAAAAAAAGGAAGAAAACCCGGAAAATTTTTCGAAAAAAATTTAGAACATTTTTCGAAAAAAAAAAAAAACTTAGTAAATTTCTCTAAAAAAAAAAAAAAAAAAAAAAAGAAAACCCGGAAAATTTTTCGAAAAAAACTTTGAAAATTTTTTGAAAAAAAATTTTTTTTTTGGACAAAAAAACTTCGAAAATTTTCAAAAAAAAGAACTTTGAAAATTTTTTCGATAAAAAAAAAAAGGAAAACCCGGAAAATTTTTCGAAAAAAAAAGATAAAAAAAAAACCGGAAAATTTTTCGACAAAACAAACTTGGAAATTTCCTTTATACTTTTCCTCCCTGCTACATCCTCTTCCTTTATACTTTCGTTCCCTTATACTTCCCCCTCCGTTAAACTTCCCCTCTGTTATACTTTCCCCTTCCTTATAGTTCCCCCCCTCGGTTATACTTCCCCGTTCGTTATACTTCCCCTCCGTTATACTTCCCCTCCCATATACTTCCTACTCCGTTATACTTCCCCCTCCGTTATACTTCCCCTCCCATATACTTCCTACTCCGTTATACTTCTCCTCCCATATACTTCCTACTCCGTTATACTTCCCCCTCCGTTATACTTCCCCTCCATATACTTCCCACTACGTTTTACGTCCCCTCCGTTATACTTCCCCCTCCTATATAGATACTTCTCTTTAAGGAAGTTTTCGTTGGAAGCTCTTCAAACCAGTACTTTTTATTTGTTTTCATCGATTTTTCGGTCCAAAACCATAAATTCATCAAATTTTTGGGCCTTATTGCTGTATTTTGCCTAATAGAACTTTACTCGATTTTTCGAGAATATCAGGGGAAAGCTACTCTAACTTACTGAAAGAAGGCATTGTAATACCGTCCATTTTTGCAAACCCAGTTTTTAAGCAAAGAATGGTTTCTAAAAAGAAATTGAGTTAAGTCTCCTCCTCAAAAGCTCTCAAGTGTTTTCATGAAGAATTTAATAATTTACTAACCTAAAATAATGTTTCAATAACCTTTATGAACTTTTCAAGTTTTATTAAAATACTCAGGAGACATCTGCAAACTTAGTAAGTTTAATTATGTAAGTTTTAGCTACTGATTTTAATAATGAATGGGATGTTATCGTTAAAGTTTCAAAAGAATTTTTTTACTTAATATTTAAGTTAAGATCAAAGGAAGTTTGACGTTTAAGACCTTCAAAGCGTTAAGTAAAGAACATAAGAGCATGCCATGAACTTTGGTTATTAAGAGAAAATTTTTTAAAGCGTTTTTCATGTGTTAAAGTAAAAGTGAAAAGAATGAAAATGAAATAAATTAGGTGGGGGGATAAAATGTGTTGGGGTTAGAATGCAGGCCTAGTGCCCCAAATGCCGCCCCCGCACGAAGGTCGAGGAATTGGAGGAAAACGGGATCGATTCGAACAGGCGGGAGGGTTTAAGCGCATGTCGAGCTCCGCTAGATGGCGCCCGTTAAAGTCACGGAGCTTTCCGAAAGCTTTTCGCTTTTCGCGGTCCCGGGGAACAGGACGTGTACCCTTTTTTGGACGAACGCGTCTCGCGCGTCCCGACCTGCGCGTAGAAATACGACAAGGTCGGGATCCCAAGGTCATTCGCGGTATCATTCTTACGTGTTCATTCATCTACAGTGAAGTGTTAATCAAACAAGTTATTTTTTATCAAAACAAGGATAATGAAATACCTCACTGTACCGGTAGGAAATTTTTTTTTGTCACCCTCCCACCTTAATTAATTTTTTTCCTCTCTTTCATTCTCTCCAACGTTAATATTGAAAATTCATTCATAAATTTGAATAAAAAAATTCTTGCACACACGAACATATACAATACATAATTTTACATATTCCTCCAATGAATAATTCAAAAGAGAAGCATTATTTCAAGAAATTTTATGCAGCAATGAAATTCTAAAAAGACAAAAAATCTGTTTTTTCTAAATCTTATGTTGTTGGATTACTCACTATGTGCGGTTTCTGGGTCTTCCCGACCCCGTAGAGGAAAATTAGTTATCTTTTAGTTCGGGGTCTGTTTCATCCAGGGCCTTATTTTTCATCCGATTTTCACAAAATCTTTCTTTGTAGTTATTTTTATTCGGTACCTAATTTTTTAATATATTTGACTGTCATAAATTCTTGAAAAATTGCTTCATGGGGAAATATTTGTTTTAACATGAATAAATAATTAAAAATATTTTTCATTATAAAACAGGATTTTTATTGATTTTTTATAAAAATTGTTTAAAATATGAAGATTGAAAGCTTTGAATAAATAAGTTGGGGCTTATCAAGGTTTGGGATTTATGAGGTTAGAAAAAATGATCAATCTTCATTTATTATTCCCATGGGGTTATTAAAATTTTTTGTTGAAGTTAGGTGTAGAAGAAGCCAATACTATGGCCCTATTATCCCAGATCATCCATTTCTTGCGAATTTCAAAAAAGCTCTTGACATTTTGGAAATATGGTGAAAAAAGATGAAGAAAGAAGATTCTGTGAAAATATGGTGAAATCGGATGAAAATTGGCACACTGAAGTTTTCCGGAAAAATCAACAGCAATTCAACAAATCATTCCTTTATTGGGTTCTTGAAGACCATATGAGGCGCTCCGAATACGAAGGGCGAACTCGACAAAACGTAGTTTCGAGATATTCGCATTTTAAAGTTTTCTGTTAAGGGCGAACTCGACAGAAAAGTCACTCTCTGGAATTTTCGTGGCGAGATTTAGAATCATCATAGAATCATAGAGAAAAGGGTTTTTTAAAAATCACCAAATCTCGAAAAGAAAAAAAAATTAAATAAAAAAGGTTGAGAGTAGAGCTTTGCCGCATATCGGTTTTTACGTATTTTAAAGGGGAAAAAGGGGAAACTCAATATAAAAATTACATGGGTGTATTCTTCAACAGGTCTAGAATCTGAAAATGAAAAAAAAATTTGTCCGATGTCGAGTTCGCCCATCGTATTCGGAGCGCCTCATATCAGAAACCATCTTGTGGAAACTTGGTGGAGTTTTTCTTCAATTCGATTTTGGGTTTGGCCACTCCAAAAGTGAAATAAAGTTGATCAAACTTTAAATTCTTTTATTTGTACCGGTTTCGACGGAGAAACCCGTCATCCTCAGCAAATTAACTACTACAAATTACATTATTGTAGTTGTACATTATTATAAATTGAAAACGGGTACAAATGAGGCGCTCCGGGTACGAAGGGCGAACTCGACAAAACGTAGTTCCGAGATATTCGCATTTAAAGTTTCGGTTTTTACGTATTTAAAGGGGAAAAATGGCGAACTCAACATAAAAATTATATGGTGTATTCACCAAGAGGTCTAGAATTTGAAAATGAAAAAAAAACTGGAGAACCTTCCCCAAAAACCCGACGTCGAGGGTATCACAATAACTTCTTTAAGGAAGTTAAAATTTTTTTCTGATGTCGAGTTCGCCCTTCGTACCCGGAGCGCCTCAAATAAAAGAATTTAAAGTTTGATCAACTTTATTTCACCCGTGGAGTGGCCAAAACCCAAAATCGTATTGATATCAGAAACCGTCCGTTGAGGGTAACACAACAGAATTGTTGGTGAGAGCTAAAATCCCTTGATTTACAGAGAATTTAAAAAGAAAATTTTTGTAAGATAATTAGGTCAATGGAAATATTTTCTTTTTAAATAAAATGAGAATTTTTTTTTAGGTTCGACCTTTTTTTATGAATCTAAAATTTGAATAAACCGTGATTTACGCCCTCGAGGGCCCTTTTGATATTGCTGAGGTTAACCTTTTACTAAAGCCACACCTAATAACACTGATTACACTTTGCAGGATAAAGTACGATCATTGTTTAATTTTTGTGTTAAAAAATGTAGGTCAACTGTCTAGACAAATGTTGGCAGAATAGTGAAAAATTATTTTTGCTATTCGCGTGTCTGATAATCAATCAAAATCGGTTTGGTTTTAAGTCAAAAAAAAACATCGGCAATTTTTCTGCTGACCTTTAATAACAAAAGTTGTGAGAAGATGAGGGATCAGCCGTTTTCTTGAGCTAGGACGGCGGATGATGGCTCCCCGCCGCCGCTACGTTTATGAGAGAAGAGAGAATGAACGGAAATCCGATAAGCCCACCCTTCATTCCCTTACACCGGGCTCCTTTCATACAACACTTGCACAACCATTTGAACCCTTCACGGGAAGTAATTACACAAAAATTAGTTTCAAAACTCCTCAAAATTGTTGATATTTTTAGAATGAAATGTAGGCCTTTTTTTAAGTTACGCAATTTTTTAACTCGATATTGTGTAATGTCATTACTATAGATTTTTTTTCTCTCTTTTAAAAATTAGGTTGAAAGTAAAACAAAATAAATCTGGAATATTGAAAATTCCTTAGTTTTGTCACGTGTTTCTTTACGAATGCAGAAAATCTAATTGAGATTCATGTCTCATATTGTCGTTAATACGGAAAAAATTGGCTTTGTGAGGGGTCTGACGTATAAAAAAAGGATAAACGTTATCGACTTGACCTATAAAGAAGGTTGAGCGGAGTTGATTTTACATAGAACTCTGGACTATTGAAAAAAAATCAGTTTCTAACTAAATTTTAAATATTTAAAAAATGAAAATGGACTAAAATTTCCTACAATAATTATTCCTCTGTCGCCTATACTTTTTCCCAATGCTTTTTGTGGTGTCTCAAATGATTACTGGAATCATAATCCTTTAGGGCTATCCTTCCTGCAAGAATCTTTACTTTACTTAGTAAACACTTGTAATTTTTGATACTAAAAACTAAGGAGGGAGAGAGGATGAAATAACGGATATTACACGATCGGTTTCGGCGTTCTCCTCATCAGATGGACTGATCCCTTATTTTTTCTCTTTACTACTAGGTGTACAAAATGAAACTCGGCTATAATCTACAAAATTCAAATTTACCCTGTGGCTGAGTTTCATTTCGTACACCTAATAAATAAAACTTGTAGGAAATTTAATTTTCTATAAATTTGTACTTAATTATTTTTTTCTAGGATGCACCATTTTCGGAAAATAATTTTTTTTTTTAAATAAATGTATCTTGAAAACAGTGCGTCCTAGAGAAAAATGAATAGAATAAAAATTAAAGAAATTAAATTTCCAACAGATTTTATTTAGTGCATTTTTTCAATATCTGTAACGGTTTACGATTTACAAGCCTTTAAAAATTAACCTTCTTAATGGTTATACTTCAATAACCTTCTTACACGGAGAAGGTCAACTTTTGATGGACTTTAACGCCTAAATGTTCAAAATTTTGAAAAATGAACTACTAGGTGCTCAAAATGAAACTCGGCTAAAATCTACAAAATTCAAAACCCTGTGGCTGAGTTTCATTTTGCACACCTAATATTTTACTCATTTATTTAGTTTAAAAAATTATATTCTAATTTTTTTTTTGCGTATGTATTCCGCAAGGAGCTTGATTTTACAAATAACCATAATGGAGGAAGAATGTCTGTGATAACTGGTATCTCACGACGCGTTTCGGCTTAAAAAGCCTCGTCAGGTTAGCTATTCCCTCTCGTCGTGAGATACCCGTTATCACAGTAATTCTTCCTCCATTATTGGTTTTTGTAAAAAAATTGAGGCGCTCCGGATACGAAGGGCGAACTCGACAATTTTAAAGTTTCGGTTTTTACGTATTTAAAGGGGAAAAAATGGCGAACTCAACATAAAATTATATGGGTGTATTCACCAAGAGGTCTAGAATCTGAAAATGAAAAAAAACTAACTCGAGGGTATCACAATAACTTCTTTAAGGAAGTTAAAAAATTTGTCCGATGTCGAGTTCGCCCTTCGTATTCGGAGCGCCTCAATTTATCTTCATCTAGATTGTTTTTGAGGAAAAATAATAATGAAGAAGCAAACATAATTTTTTTTCCGTATGGCAGATCTCTTTTAGATTACTAAAAGCTTTTTGAGGGGTAATGGTTATCGACTTTAAAGGCTTCCAATGGGATATCTCGAAAACCAATAAACGTTTTCATAAGCTTCTTCCTCATATTGGTCTGCCAATTCGTTTATCTAATAATTTTTATACCTAATTTTTCCTCAGAAACAATAAAACCCTCCGTAAAAAGGTTTTTCGTGCCCGTAGGCTAAAACGTGCTTTTCTTGGCATAAAGTAAAATGTTGTTAATTAACATTCAAATGTATAAAATCCATCAAGCTGGATGCTGTTAGGGCAGTGTTTATGAAGTGGTAAAGCAAAGGGTGTCATAAACATTTCTGGGACATGAAGAGGAATGAGGATTTAATTGTGACGAGCCCTGGAGGAAAAAAAAGATTTCACTTTTCAAAACAAGACTTTTTTTAACAAAATAAGTTATGCTTTACTCTCAATCATAGATTTTTGAGGGTCTTTTGGACCCCGTAGTTTTTTTTTCTTTTCTGGTAAGATTTTGGCTGTACTTATCCTTTTTCGACGTTTATTGCAAAAAGCGAGTAAACAGATGGGTTTCTGTCGAAGTATTCCTATTATTCCAAGGGTAAAATGTTACTGTGTGAACTCCCCTCTCTGCACATCCCCCGACGTCATCTACATCCGGCCAGACCCTCGCTGAATCAGGTCAAACAAACAAGATTCGAGGCGAGTAAAGGGCAGAAAACGCGACCTACCGGGATAAACACACCGAAAAATGTTTACCCTTTTAGGCCCCTTGACCTCGGTTCAACAAGTAAAACACTTTGTAAAAAGGGACTTAAGCCTATTAAAGGAACAGTCTTTATAGATTTTATGCAAATGTTGTTCAGATAGTGGTAATTTATTCAGTTTAGATTAACAATTTGGGATGTCAAGCGAACTCCTAATTACGATTTGACAACAATGATGTTAATTATGTTCTTTTGAATTATGAAAATTTTATTTTATGTTATGTGGAAGAAGCAGGACCCGGGGAAGACATGGGAGAACAAACCAGCGGTCACGGGTCAAAACACTCTAAAAACATGCGGAACCGACAAAAATACCTTAAAATCTGATTTCAGAGGGTCTTTTTGAAAAAAAAAAAAAAAATCTTCCAAAAGTTCATAACTGTAGATTGATATGAGGCGCTCGAATACGAAGGGCGAACTCGACAAAACGTAGTTTCGAGATATTCGCATTTTAAAGTTTTCTGTTAAGGGCGAACTCGACAGAAAAGTCACTCTCTGGAATTTTCGTGGCGAGATTTTAGAATCATCATAGAATCATAGAGAAAAGGGTTTTTAAAAATCACCAAATCTCGAAAAGAAAAAAAAATTAAATAAAAAGGTTGAGAGTAGAGTAGTAGTAGTAGAGTAGTAGTAGAGTAGTAGAGCTTTGCCGCGTATAGGTTTTTACGTATTTTAAAGGGGAAAAAAGGGGAAACTCAATATAAAAATTACATGGATGTATTCTTCAAAGGTCTAGAATCTGAAAATGAAAAAAAAAAAAATTTTGTCCGATGTCGAGTTCGCCCTTCGTATTCGGAGCGCCTCATATGAAACGCGCAAAAAACCTGATACAATTCTGACTTTGTGATTTTTTCGTTCCTTTGTTTTTAAAAGAAAAATCTTTACTTTTTCCTCGGCTATGGTTTTATTGGGTAATGAACGGGCTGAGGTTTTGCCATTTTCTCCGTTCTCCTTTTTTCTTTATTGCCCGGATAATGGACGAAAACACGCACATGCTCTTCCGAATTGTTTTTCACAAAAGACAGCAATCTTTAAATTAATTTCTCAATTTAATTTTATTTAAAATTAGGGTTAATCAGATAGGTATTTCGATGATTTTCTGATAAGCAGATACAAAATATGTATAATTGAGGCGCTCCGGATACGAAGGGCGAACTCGACATCGGACAAATTTTTTAACTTCCTTAAAGAAGTTATTGTGATACCCTCGACGTTAGTTTTTTTTTCATTTTCAGATTCTAGACCTCTTGGTGAATGCACCCATATAATTTTTATGTTGAGTTCGCCATTTTTTCCCCTTTAAATACGTAAAAACCGAAACATTAAAATTGTCGAGTTCGCCCTTCGTATCCGGAGCGCCTCAATTAAAGTAAGGGTGAAAAAGATTCAAAAGAAGATAGATAACAATTTTGATTATTTCTGTACGTACAACCTCTTTTATAAAGTTAATAGTGTTACCGGCGCCTGTAAAGGGCCCTTCGTAAATTGGCAATTGAGCGATAGTGCGGTCCAATGAAATCAGAGGTCGAATCGACGAGGACAGAGGTCTAGGAAAGGGGAGGAGGGTATCGTCTCTGTCACGCCACAACCCATTACTCTCCACCTCGCTTTCCTCCACTCAATTTTCAGATAATTAATGACAAATGAACCGTCTCTATTGTTTACTAGAAAACATTTTTTTGTCCATTTTATAATTATTATTGAAAATATGATATTTACACCAGATTTTCAGAAACCTCATTTTCCGATAAAGGTCCTAATAAATCATTTCACACTGAAAATGCTCACAACAATACCATTTCGAATAAAGCCATCCATTCAATAACCTTACAAATGGTGCCTTTAATTAATAATTATAATGATTACGAAATTTTATCTGTAGAAAAATTAATTATAACTAATGAATATGGCGGAGCAGACAGACAAAAATAAATTAAATAAACAAAAACCCTTCAATTATTCACGGTATAACGATGGATAAAAATTAAATTATTCAAATTGAGGAAGAAGCGATTTTCTTAGCTGAAAGCTAAGAAAGTTTTTCCTAAACTCAGTCAATTTTTTTTTGTAAGTTGGGAGCCAATTCAAAAATATGATAAAATTTCGGTTTTTCTCTCATTACTTTCTGAGCCATCAAGCTAAGAAAGTTTTTCCTAAACTCAGTCAATTTTTTTTTTTTGCAAGTTGGGAGCCAATTCAAAAATATGATAAAATTTCGGTTTTTCTCTCATTACTTTCTGAGCCATCAAGCTAAGAAGTTTTCCTAAACTCAGTCAATTTTTTTTTGTAAGTTGGGAGCCAATTCAAAATATGATAAAATTTCGGTTTTTCTCTCACTACTTTCTGAGCCATCAAGCTAAGAAAGTTTTCCTAAACTCAGTCAATTTTTTTTTGTAAGTTGGGAGCCAATTCAAAAATATGATAAAATTTCGGTTTTTCTCTCATACTTTCTGAGCCATCAAGCTAAGAAAGTTTTTACTAAACTCAGTCAATTTTTTTTTTGTAAGTTGGGAGCCAATTCAAAAATATGATAAAATTTCGGTTTTTCTCTCATTACTTTCTGAGCCATCAAGCTAAGAAAGTTTTTCCTAAACTCAGTCAATTTTTTTTTGTAAGTTGGGAGCCAATTCAAAAATATGATAAATTTCGGTTTTTCTCTCATTACTTTCTGAGCCATCAAGCTAAGAAAGTTTTTCCTAAACTCAGTCAATTTTTTTTTGTAAGTTGGGAGCCAATTCAAAATATGATAAAATTTCGGTTTTTCTCTCATTACTTTCTGAGCCATCAAGCTAAGAAAGTTTTTCCTAAACTCAGTCAATTTTTTTTGTAAGTTGGGAGCCAATTCAAAAATATGATAAAATTTCGGTTTTTCTCTCATTACTTTCTGAGCCATCAAGCTAAGAAAGTTTTTCCTAAACTCAGTCAATTTTTTTTGTAAGTTGGGAGCCAATTCAAAAATATGATAAAATTTCGGTTTTTTCTCTCATTACTTTCTGAGCCATCAAGCTAAGAAAGTTTTCCTAAACTCAGTCAATTTTCTTTTTGTAAGTTGGGAGCCAATTCAAAAATATGATAAAATTTCGGTTTTTCTTCATTACTTTCTGAGCCATCAAGCTAAGAAAGTTTTTCCTAAACTCAGTCAATTTTTTTTGTAAGTTGGGAGCCAATTCAAAAATATATAAAATTTCGGTTTTTCTCTCATTACTTCTGAGCCATCAAGCTAAGAAAGTTTTCCTAAACTCAGTCAATTTTTTTTTGTAAGTTGGGAGCCAATTCAAAAATATGATAAAATTTCGGTTTTTCTCTCATTACTTTCTGAGCCATCAAGCTAAGAAAGTTTTTACTAAACTCAGTCAATTTTTTTTTTTGTAAGTTGGGAGCCAATTCAAAATATGATAAAATTTCGGTTTTCTCTCATTACTTTCTGAGCCATCAAGCTAAGAAAGTTTTTCCTAAACTCAGTCAATTTTTTTTGTAAGTGGGAGCCAATTCAAAAATATGATAAAATTTCGGTTTTTCTCTCATTACTTTCTGAGCCATCAAGCTAAGAAAGTTTTTCCTAAACTCAGTCAATTTTTTTGTAAGTTGGGAGCCAATTCAAAAATATGATAAAATTTCGGTTTTTCTCTCATTACTTTCTGAGCCATCAAGCTAAGAAAGTTTTTCCTAAACTCAGTCAATTTTTTTTTGTAAGTTGGGAGCCAATTCAAAAATATGATAAAATTTCGGTTTTTCTCTCATTACTTTCTGAGCCATCAAGCTAAGAAAGTTTTTCCTAAACTCAGTCAATTTTTTTTTGTAAGTTGGGAGCCAATTCAAAAATATGATAAAATTTCGGTTTTTCTCTCATTACTTTCTGACCATCAAAGTCCTTTTTTAGATTTCCTTTGTCTTTATACAGTTTACTAATCTTTTTTTTTCTTTTGTTCAGGTGAGTAAAAGTTTATATCCAGTTTATATCCAGTGAGTATAGCGGAATAAAAATCATTTAGTAAATAATAAATCATATAATGTCGAGTACATAAATAAGGAAAAAAGGTGAGCAAAAAGTGAGGAGGAAATGGACCTTTTTTCCGCCGTAGAGGGAATTTTTTTAGGTACGTACATCAATACTTTCACCCGGTGTCCTTTACAGTTCTCGGACTCTTTTGAAAATGAAGAAAAGTCTTTTTGGTAAAGACATCAAAAGGGATATTGTGATGAGGGGTGCGATGAATGACGATCGAGGGTTGAGAACGTTGAAACATTAATCCGTTTATGATCCTACCTCTCTTTAGCTTAAGCTTTAGGTATTAAATCAAAATCGTGTTTTTAATGCATTCTCTATTTCCACCCAATATACCTCACAATGTCATTACCAAAACCCTCTTTATGAATAATTAAATAATCTCATTTTAGACTGACCTAGTTTAACCCCGCAAGGACCGCAGATGTATTTTCCACTCGAACGTAAGCTTAAAAAAAATTAGGCAATGCAAACAAAAATGAGGCGCTCCGAATACGAAGGGCGAACTCGACATCGGACAAATTTTTTTTTTTTCATTTTCAGATTCTAGACCTTTTGAAGAATACACCCATGTAATTTTTATATTGAGTTTCCCCTTTTTTCCCCTTTAAAATACGTAAAAACCGATATGAGGCAAAGCTCTACTCTCAACCTTTTTTATTTAATTTTTTTTTCTTTTCGAGATTTGGTGATTTTAAAAAACCCTTTTCTCTATGATTCTATGATGATTCTATGATGATTCTAAAATCTCGCCACGAAAATTCCGGAGATTGACTTTTCTGTCGAGTTCGCCCTTAACAGAAAACTTAAAAATGCGAATATCTCGAAACTACGTTTTGTCGAGTTCGCCCTTCGTATTCGGAGCGCCTCAAATATTCTATGAAAAAAATTGAGGCAATGAATGCGTTAATAAATCGGACAAGTGGTTCCTGTACTACGTTTAGTTCCTGAAGTTTCATCAACCAACGAAAACTTTAGAAACTTTTAAGATTGAGTTCAAAAAAGATGCGTAATTTTAAATTAATCTTTATTAGTTGAAGAAAAAAAGTATAAAAACTCCGACGGATTCAAAACGGTCGCAGATTAAGCTTAATTTGCTTGGGCCATTACGGTAAATTAAAATGAGGTCTTTTTAAAATCCTTTAATGACTTTTTAAAGACAAAGATCTCCCTTTATCGTGAAAAATCTTAAAGCGGGAAACCCTCAAAGGTGTTATTAAAAAGTTGAAAAATTATAAACAAATTTCTTTTGATTTAAAGATAATAAACTTTCACCTCCATTGATGAAAATCAGATTTTTAAACTTTTTTCTTAACCTTTTCAAGTTTTAAACGTTTTGTTTCAAACTTTCCTTCCTTTTGTTGAATTTATAATTCCCCTGGTAATCCCTAAAGTTCTTATTGTGTCTTCAAAACGTCATATTTGATTAAAATAATACAATTTAATTTAAGGGTGAAGGGAAAAGGAAGAGCATTCTAGCGGATTTTCTATGAAGATGTGTGTGGTGGCAGCGCTCCGTGAATTTAGTTCGGGGAAAATCCGATAGAGCGAATATGCTCTGAAAAAAATTTAAAAGATAAAGGTTTAAACTTTTTTTTTTTCTCTAAAAACGTATTTGACGTTTTCCGTTGAGTTGAAAAGTTAATAAAACCGAAGGCGAGTAGACGGCCTTGTCGGCTTCTCTTGTAGTTTGTCGTGTAGCTCAGGGGTAAAGTAATGGACCTTTTAATCGAGGAACCGTGAAAGCTTTTCAGAGTAATTGTCGTCCGTGAAATTTCTCCAGGTCTCCTTTTTCTTGGGAAAAAAGGAGTGTGGAAAAAAAAAAAGTTCTATTTTGGCTTCTTTCATTCATTCCTTCATTCTTTCTACATTGAAGCAAACCAAAAGTCGGTACTGGACTTGAGCTGCTGCAAAAATGTTTGTTGACCGAAGTATCCAATTTCGAAAAAAGCTCTCCAGTCCTCAAGCTGCAGGACTTAGAATGTTTTTTGAAAATCCAGAAAAATGTGACTGCTGGCAGACTACAAACTACAGATGACCTCATGATTAGCTAAGATCAATAATTTTATTCTAAGGGGAGAACCCAAAACCGTTACGTAGAGAGTTACATAAGGAATAAGAATTTGTTGAAATTATAGAGTGGGAGTGATTTAATTTGAGGTTGGAGGTAGCCTCGTCCAATTACAGCCCATCCCCTAAGTCCTCCCGGCTTCATCTCCAGGGAAAAATCTTGTAGCTTAGCTATTGTGGTTGGCGGGTAGATTATTTTCATCAAAGAGTTATTAACGCCTCCGGGATCTTCGCGTTTCCAGCGTTAGAGGGCGGTTTCGCTCCGGAAGGTGGCTGAATCGGCAATGGAAACTCCCTGAGAGCACACATCGTTAACTTCGTTAGCCCAGTTATATCTAACAAAACCATATCAACATTCTACATTGTTCTTGCTATTCTCGCCGTTTTCAAAACCGGGCTTTACAACAATAACGAGTTTTAATCCCTTACTAACACCTCCCTGAACAATTTGTCTGACTTTAGATTGCTTATCTAATATTCTCTTACAAATACAATTTTTTGTTCTCTTCACATTTCATCCATAAATAAATCTTCTGGGAGCTAATACCCTTTGCAACTAATGAAGTTCTTTGGAGGCGCTATCTTTCTTGTTTCGATTTATTAGGTGTACAAAATGAAACTCGGCTAAAATCTACAAAATTCAAATTTACCCTGTGGCTGAGTTTCATTTTGTACACCTATTAAATAAAACTTATAGGAAATTTAATTCTCTATAAATTTGTACTTAATATTTTTTTCTAGGATGCACCATTTTCGAAAATAATTTTTAAAAATAAATTTATCTTGAAAACAGTGCGTCCTAGAGAAAAAATGAATAGAATAAAAATTAAAGAGAATTAAATTTCCAACAGATTTTATTTAGTGCATTTTTTCAATATCTGTAACGGTTTACGATTTACAAAAAAATTAACCTTCTTAATGTTTATACTTCAATAACCTTCTTACACGGAGAAGGTCAACTTTTGATGGACTTTAACGCCTAAAATGTTCAAAATTTTGAAAAAATGAACTACTAGGTGTACAAAATGAAACTCGGCTAAATCTACAAAATTCAAAACCCTGTGGCTGTTTCATTTTGTACACCTAATAATGGCCATGGTTTCTCATTTTATCCATTTTTTATACTGGGATATCTGAGGGAGCCATTTTACTCTTGAAAAATTTTTCACATTCATAAAAGTCTGAAGCGTATAAAAAAATCTGTCATTAAATGAAAATCCATCATCAAAGAGATGCAAACGAACAATTTGTTGCCTTGGAAACCATTTCAATCCGGTTTGACCCAATATCACACTTTTGGTTACTAAGGAATCGGCTAAAATATGGGAACTGTGAGCTTGAGAGATAATAACAAATTATTTTTTATCCAAACTTTTCAAGATGTTTTGTTAATTTCCATTAAATGAAAAACTTGTATAATTTACTGAAAAATTGATTTTAAACCGTTTGATAAGAAAGTTTGTTGAAAACAATTCCGTCTGGAAAGTTTATCAGGTTAAAACCACGTTTTGAATAAGATCCGAATCTTTTGAAAAATTGCGGCCTTTTACCTTTGAGGTCGACCTATCGGAAACACTCATACGAGCCGGAAGAAAACGTCGGCCTGTCAAACCTGTCGATATCGCGAGACATGAAAGAACACGAGATTCCGCGAAAAAACCGCTTTTTTTCGTCCTGAATAAAAAGTAACGTATTGGCGTGTAAAATACGAACCTGGAATTTATTGGGTCATAAAAATACATCTTATCAGTGAACAAGTTTTTTTACTACCTAATAAATCAATTTTTATAGTCAAAAGTTTAATTTATTATGAAAAATAAGTTTTGTTTTCAAGCTTTGAATTGTTTAAATATAGAACAAACGATTGGGTAGAGAAAAAACAGAGATTAACGAATGATGAAACCGCTGTCTCCAATGGTATAGATTTTCTTTCCGTCTTCTCTGTACCGCATAGAAGCTAGAGCGCTCTATCTGCGATGATATGAGCTAATATTGAAACGGTAGAGAAGGAATTTATGATTCACAGGTGGCGCTCGAGTGGTAATCTAGGTTCTCTTTTTATATCGAATCCTGACAATGGTTTTTAAATTGCTCCAGAATGTTAGTAACGGTTAAAAAAGGGGGCTGGACCTCTCTTGTCATGAGGGGTTCCATTTCAATTACACGGGATGCTCTTGTCCCGGCGTTTTTTACTGGATCACAGGTCTGAAGTTAAACCTTTGAGGCCATTTTTTCCCCATTCATTTTTTTTCCTTTAAAATTTTTTTATGCCACACTTTGAATTTCACACTAGAGCTTTTGAAAGGAAAGAAAAAAAAGCCTTGTTTTTATTTTAACCAAAAGTTACGCCACAGAACAGGGTTTAAGCCTCTGTCTACTTTTCTGGATGTTTAGCTTTGGAGATCCCCCAGTTCTTTCTTACAAATTAGGTTAAGACGTTGTTTTAGCATAAATTATCGAAAATAGTCAACATGAAAAACATGTCAAGCCGGATTGTGACCTCTTTAGTATGACAGACACTTTTTACCCTCAACGTGAAATCCCTCTATATTCTCAAATTAGGGATTTAAGAAAAAAAAATTGATTTATAACAATTTTCCGTAAAAAGTTATTATTAACCAATAGAGAACACTTGATATTTTACGGTGACCCTTGAGATTCTATGGACATAAAGGGAAGACTATTTGTCTAAGGCATCCTCACCGTTTCTCATGATTGTTTTTCCCCCCTTAGAAAATATAGACGGTTAAAAACTAAGTGAAAAGTTAAGTAAAACCGTTGTTTAGCTTCATTTAGAAAACTCCACTAAACCCGGGTTTATAAAGTGCTAAATGTCTCCCAACAAAAGAGGATAAAAAGAAGTTTTGTTTATGTTTAACTATAATAAAGATTAAACAGTTGGGCCTCCGAGTGCGGTTTATATGTAAATTAGGGAACGCTTTTTTTTCTCTATAGGTTTTACAACTTTTTTTCCTCACTCTCCTCCCTTGGTTTTCTAAAGTTTAAAAGAGTTGTGAGGTCGGTGGTTTATGCGGTTCGTGGAAATAGCGTCGGTTATTCGGGCGTTGTGGGTTTGAAATTAAGTCTAGAGAATCTAAATCTATTGAGCGCAAAGGAGTTTATTTTTTAATTTAAAATAATTTATGTTTTATTAGTGTCATTTGAAGCTATTTTGAAATGAATAGTTGTTGAGAAATTATTGCTATTTTGTTTAAACATATTGTTTTATAGTTTTGAAGTAGTTAAGTTGTAATTGAAATTAAAACTGTTAACAAATAATGATTTATGTTGTGTCATAAAGATGCTCGTTGTGGGGGAGGGAGGGTGGTTGAGGGGTTGAAAGGGGTGGCGGCGGGAGGCTCGTTCAGGCAGTTCAGTCGACGTCGGGGATTGAGAGAGTGCGGACCGTAAAACGGGTTAAGTGTCTCGATTCTGTTGATTTGTGCGCGGTGGTGTCGCCGAGGCGATGGTCGAGGCGACCAAGCGGAAGATGCCCGTGCTCGGTAGTGCCGCACGTCGTAGGCGGCACAAGACCGTCCACTTCGGGGAAACGATCCAGGAGGAGACTCCGTCCAGGTCGGCCGCTTCCGCCTCCGCTCCTTCCACATCGACCTCCGGCGGTCCCTCGGCCTCCGAAGACCGCGGTTCCGTTCATTCCCTGCCCGGTCAGTTCGAAGCGAATGTCCAGCAACTTTTCTCTTTCATCGGCAACGTTCTCTCTTCGTGGGAAAGGCGACCCGAAGAGAGGCGCCGTCCGAAAAAAGAAGCCGTCAAACTTTTATTACGTGCCGATACTAAAATTAGTGACGATGAAAACATGGGATCTCCCGGTTACAAACACAGCCATTGGAAAATTCCGGCCGGATCCTGCACTGCTGTTTTTCTCAAAAAGGTGTTTATTTATCCTCATAAAATGTGCTTGTGTTTTTTTAGTGTAGTCTAGGAAATTTTGTAAGTACAATTTCTTCCCTCCCAAAAAAAAAACAACTTTTTGACTTTTGACTAATTCTCACTGTTTAATTACTTTTGACATTTACAAGTTAAAACTTCGTAAGCGTTTTTTCTCTCTCTCTTTCAAGAGCCTAAAATTCCTTCTGACAGCCTGAAAAAGTCCAAAAAGATTGAAAAAAGTTTAGGGTCCGTTTGTTCTTTTAAACTTCTCTTTTCACTTCAAACTTTTAAAAATTAGAATGAACTCAACAAACAAGTTGAAAAAGACTTTAAATTATGATCCTAATAGATCAAAAATTTCAAATATTATTTAAACTAAGGTGGATCAAATGCACACTTAGGAAAATGGAGAGTGAAATTTCCCTTTTTTCTTTATCAAGACCAAAAAGGTGGAAATAATCTAAAGTATTTCATTGAAAAAAGAAAATCGTCGCCCCTTTCTTTCGCCGGAAAACGATTTACAATAAAAAGAACTCGAGAATGTCATTTCGATGCAAAAAAATATTAAAAATTAATATTCTCTGAGAAAGAGCCTCCGAGAAACTCGTAAAGTTAACGAGACAGAAGACTTGACTAACTGGAGAACACGTTCCTTCGTAACTGGAATTCCCCAAGGATTTATAATTGGACAAATTTAGACTCAACCTGTTTTTGCGTGAAATCGATTAACTTTATTACTTGTTAAGCTTCTTATTACCTAAAGATTTGATTTTCTAATATCGTTATAAAACAGTGATTCTCAACGGGGGCGGTACCGCCCCCCTGGGGTCGCCGAGAAGTTACTGGGGGGCGTTATGCAACATTTGGGTGATAGGGGGGCAGTGGCTAAATGGCTGAGGACGTTAGGGTGAGTCCTTTTTATATTTGTCCGAAAACCTATATTCTGGAACTTTGGTCGGAAAACCTATAATCCAGCCCTTTAGTCCGAAACCTATAATCCGGCCCTTTGGTCCGTCAACCTACAATCCGGACCTTTGGCCCAAAAAAACCTATATTCTGGAACTTTGGTCGGAAAACCTATATTCTGGAACTTTGGTCGGAAAACCTATAATCCGGCCGTCGGAAAACCTATAACCGGCCCTTTGGTCCGAAAACCTATAATCCGGCCCTTTGGTTCAAGAAACCAATATTCTGGAACTTCGGACCGAAAACCTATAATCCGGCCCTTTGGTCCGAAAACCTATAATCCGGCCCATTGGTTCAAAAAACCTATATTCTGGAACTTTGGACCGAAAACCTATAAGCCGGCCCTTTGGTTCAAAAAACCTATATGTATTCTGGAACTTTGGACCGAAAACCTATAATCCGGCCCTTTGGTCGGAAAACCTATAATCCGGCCCTTTGGTGCGAAAACCTATAATCCAGCCCTTTGGTTCAAAAAACCTATGTATTCTGGAACTTTGGACCGAAAACCTATAATCCGGCCCTTTGGTGCGAAAACCTATAATCCGGCCCTTTGGTTCAAAAACCTATATGTATTCTGGAACTTTGGACCGAAAACCTAATCCGGCCCTTTGGTCGGAAAACCTATAATCCGGCCCTTTGGTGCGAAAACCTATAATCCGGCCCTTTGGTTCAAAAAACCTATAATCCGGCCCTTTGGTCCAAAAAACCTATATTCAGGAACTTTGGTCGGAAAACCTAGCTCCAAAAAAACCTATTCTGGAACTTTGGTCCGAAAAACCTATAGTCTGGAACTTTGGTCCGAAAACCTATAATCCGGCCGATTGGTCCGAAAACCTCTAATCCTGCCCTTTGGTCCGAAAACCTATAATCCGGCCCTTTGGGCCAAAAAACCCTTATTCTGGAAATTTGGTCGGAAAACCTATAATCTGGCCCTTTGGACCGAAAACCTATAATCCGGCTCCCGTTTTCAAGCTCCCCTTGGCGGCGTCGCTAAATCCTTGTTTACAGGGGGGCGGAGGCTTCAAAAAGGTTGAGAAACACTGTTATAAAAATAAAACAAGTTATGCAAACCAGAAATACACCCGTGTATTGCAAAATGGTTGCTCTCGACGCCTTATTTGCGTTGTAAATACAAATCCAATAATTTTTAAAAAAAAGATAATTATTTATAATGTGAATTAGATTATGAACACTCCGAAGTTTTTTTTGATTAAGGCATCCATGATGTATTTCCCCATAATTGAAATTTGAGCTCGAAATCCACAACCATCAATCAAAATGTCCGATTGATCACAATTTTCACGATTTGTTGCGCATATTGAGGGGGAAAAAAAAAAAATTTTTTCAAAGAAACTTCATCGGCAGAGATAAATTGGATGTGAACTTTAAAGCTTCTAATACCAGTGTCACGCTTCATCTTTGTTCGTGAAATTTATCAATGGGAAAACTTGGTTAAACGTTGTGTGAGTTCTTGTAAATAGAACTCCAAATTGTTTAAAGTCTTACATTAAAATAATGAAGAAAATTAACATTTCTTTATGTAAGGGCAAGAAATTTAAAATCAATTATTATGTATTTAGTCTGTAAACAAGGAAAAATTCAAATCGAAACTGAGATTAGATTTTCTATTCGAATACTGATATTCTCCGTTTTCTGAATAAAACATAAAGCGTTGCAATGGCACTCCTTTAACTTCCGGAGCTCTTACTCAATATCTATCCGGCCTCTTTTGTCTATTTGCGTACCTGAATGGGGAAGTTGGGAGGTGCAGATTTATCAATTTCTCGGGAGCACAATGGACGTCCTTATTGCAATCAAGACTCGAGATGTCAAGTAGAATCCAATGTTAAGTCTTTAACTCATCTTTTCAGTGAAAAGCCTTGACAGCAACTATTTTTACATTTCGAATTGGCGCAACCCTCTAAGGTAAAAAACTAGTTTTAGTGAGCTTTTTTTGCGAGAAATTCCGATTTTTGCGAAAAAGCTCTTGTTAGCAACGGGTTGATTTTTAATTTTTAACTGGTCAGCTAATGACAACTTATTGAATTTGATTCGACGAAACGTTTTTTTTGGCTTAATTATTTCCCTTCTAATACAGCTAAGATAATCATTAAACTTGAAAACGTCGGCTGATTTAATAATAAAATAAAGGGGAAAATTTATCGCTGTCGAAAATGAAACAACGAAGGAGGTTGTGCAGTCAATTAATTCATTAAAGTCGGAATCTCCCCTTCCACTTCAGGATTATAATTTTCCTCCTTCGCGAAACATAAATCAATGGCTATAATTAAGGGGGACTACCTTCCTATTTTCGATTTCCTTCAAAAACGATGAGTTTGATCGATTATACGTTTTAACGAGCGGAATACCCGAAAAGTTTAACGGTGAATGCGGTTTACTACCCCACGATATTGAATTCCTAAACTTTCACAATTTAAACTATATAATATAAACAATTTTAATATGAAGGTTAATTGGGTTGAGATAAAATGTAAATTTCGGGTTCGATTATGTGACAAAGTGTTCAAACAGGTTATTATCGAGGTGTGATAAACGTTCCGATATGAGCTGATTGTTTAGGGCACGTCTTATATAAACGTGAATACCAACAAAGGGTCCTTTGTCGTTCGTTAATCCTCGAATATATTTGAGTGAATTAATTTAACGAAAACATTTTCCGTGCGTTTTCAATTTAATTTATGAACGTAATGAAGTGCTTGACCACACCTTTAAATTAAACAATGGTTATTCTGTAACAATGACAAGGTTTTTGTATAATAAGTAATGACAAAGGGTCCCTCAACTTCTCTTTTGTTTGAAATTTGCAATTTATATTTTTAATGAGCACTTAAGAAAGTTCTGTTTATTATTTATTAACGTTTAAAGAACTCCCACTTGATTAATGTTAGATTATTCTTTTTTCTAACCCAAGTGATGGGCTCAAGTGAGGGGCTTTCGCCGTATTGCCTAGGCTAGGAATTCAGACTGTTTTTTTTTCGGTTAAAAACGATTTAACAAATTGTCTAAAAAAATTATAATTTTTTCTGTAATCAACTCAAAAAATCGGCTGGTAACCAACCGGGCCAAATATTTTCATCAACGACCCAAAATATATCTAACTGGGCCAACGACTTGACAACTATCGTGCCCAACTCGGCCAACCACTCGAAAGCCATAGTTACTAATTCGGCCAAAAACTGGTGCCCAAGTCGGCCAAAATTAATACCGTCGATTTTGTAGTAGGATAACGATAAAAAAATCAAAATTAAAAATTTACTTCATATTTGATTGATCCTACAGTTGTATCGTTTTTTATTCGACTGTCAACCCGAACCTCTGAATTGCACGCCACCAAGCTTGAGTTAAATGAAACCTGCATCCCACTTGTCGGGCACACGGCCATGCCTTTTTTAAGGCATTTTCGACCAAAATTGCATTTTTAAGGCATTTTCGACCAAAATTGCCTTTCATTAGAAGCTTTTTCACAGTTTTTGTCTGAAAAACAACAGATTTATGGCATTTTTGACCAAAAATTGACTTTTTTTAAGGTATTTTTTACCAAAATTGCATTTTTAAGGCATTGTCGACCAAAATTGCATTTCATTAAAAGCATTTTTCACAGTTTTTGTCTGAAAAACAACAGATTTATGGCATTTTTGACCAAAAATTGACTTTTTTTAAGGCATTTTTGACCAAAATTACCTATTTTAAGGCATTTTTGACCAAAATGACCTTTTTAGGCATTTTTGACCAAATTTACCTTTTGTAAGGCATTTTGACCAAAATTGCATTTTTAAGGCATTTTTGACCAAAATTGCATTTTTAAGGCATTTTTGACCAAAATTGCCTTTTTAACTTATAAGCCTCTTCTCATTTACTGTTAATTAAACTAGAAACGAGTGGAATGTAATTATTTCCGATAAATCCGTGTGTCTTGAGGAACTGTTTAAAGTACGAAGGCGCAAACTGGAAAGTACCATCTAAAAACATGGTTAGTTTGTTGCAGTGGTAAAAACGACCAATTCTCCTCGCATTTGTTGATAATCAAGTATTGGCCCAGTTGGATACAATTATTTTAGTGTTCATTGGCCCAGTTAGATACTTATGATTTTGATACAATGGCCCAGTTAGATTCGTCCATCGGCGACATTGTTTATCAGGTAGAAAGGATTGGCCCAGTTGCAAGACTCCCAAAAATTTGCTATTATCTTTTAAAAAAATTAAAATTTTCTCTATAATCAGCTCAAAAAAAATTTTTTTTTTCTGGAAAATCGTAAATAAAATGATTGTGATTATAATCATTAAAAATTGTATAAGATTTTTATGGCTTTTTTTTAAATTTAAAAATAAATAAAGAATAAAAGTTTTTGATATCATTTACAATTTTAAGTTGTGGAATAGTAAAGAGGCATTATCATTTTCTTTTCTGTTTTATATTTCAACCCTATACAGAGTGATGGATGAACGGGGTCGGAAAACGTGATTTATTTAAGTATTCTAATACTTCCGTCGCCGAATTTAAAGCGAAGATGTTGAAGAATGAGGAAAGAGAATCCGGAGTTCCTAATCCATCCTTTGTTATATAACAGTATAAGTTTAATTTTACAATTTTCCGATAAAAAGTTCTTTTTGTTGTGTGTTTTCTCGAAGTTAAGGTAAAAATCTGTATTGTTTACCCGTGAAGAGAAAACTCATTAGGTAAGTAAATGAAAGTTGAAAACGGGGTCACAAAACCGCCCGGGGTCTATTTGAGGGTAGATAAGGGAGTTGATTTTGTAATCGATTTTCGGTTAATTTAGAGACAATAGAGTATCAGTCATTTGGTCGGAGTTTTGTTTATGAGGACGATTTCTATCGGGCTATAATGATCAGCGAACAAAAACTTTTCGATTTTATCGATTTTAAAACAAAAGAGAAAACATTCATTTACTCAAGGATTTTCCTGAGGTAGAAAATGTTGAAAATAGGGGAACAAATTCGTTGATTTACCAGGAAAAACGTTGTAAATAAGATTATATTTGAGATCAACTAAAAAGTAAGGGAGGTATTCTGTCAAAAGACATGATTCAATAAATTCGGCGAAAGGAGTAAAATAAGAATAAGCTCTTTTAAAAAGAAATGTTTCATTTTCCTCGCCCTCTATTTTCCTTTTTTTCTGATATTTGTCGATGATCGGTTTAAGGGTCGAGACCTTTTTTTTATTCCACTTTTTTAATTAAATTCCGGAGGGGTAGATCCGGTTTTGTTTTTCCCGGCTCCGGCATGACGCGAAGGTATTGAAATAGCATCGGTTGGATTACAGGATTCTATTTGTATTCGTAACGCGATTCTAGAGATATGTACGGGCCCAACCAATTGCTCCCGCGGATCCGATCTTTTATTTCCCTCCATTCTAATAACTTTGGTTAAAATTCTTTCGTATACCATAAAAGTCATTCCAAGCATAGAAAAACGCATTCTATGATGATTGAAAAGAAATTTTTACTTTATCCCACTTCTGATATGACGTTTTAATCAACGAGCCCAGATAATAGAGAGTTTCAGGGAATCGTAATTCCGAGTCCCGACTCCGACTCTCCAAACGGGAAAGGTCTTCTCGTAGAGGCTATAAAACAGAGTTTCAGAAAGTCGTTCCGACTCAGTTCCGACTCAGTTAGTTCACAATATTCTCACTAGAGCAAATTCATGAATCGAACTTAGGTACCTTTATTTCTTCGACTTTAGCCAATGCTGTTGAAAAAACTCCCAGGGCTCCTCGTTGGATTTGAAATTGTGAAACAACAAAAAAACAAACCGAAACTAAACGATATTGGATTTGAAATCGTAAAAACAACAAAAAACAACCTGAAAATAGACGAAATTGTATTTGAAATCGTGAAAACAACAAAAAAAAACAACCCGAAAATAAACGAGATTGTATTTAAAATCGTAAAAACAACAAAAACATGAACCCGATACTGAAAGAGATAACGAAATAACCTTCGTAAAATATAACCTTACGTTTACTCGGATTCGGGATTTGAGTCGTTCCGGTACCCCAGCCGAGTCGGGTCGTATTACGATTCCGACTGGCGGCTCGAGTCGTATGACCTTGAGCGAGTCGGAGTCGGGACTCGGAATTACTATTCCCTGAAACTCTCTATTAAAAATTTAAATTTTGAAACATTTGTGAACAATTTCAAACCGATGTGCCAAAATGAGGCGGGTAGTATTTAAGGCGAAGAAACCGGATAAGATGCCAAAAAGCGAGTATCTAGAATCTATACGAGCTTTTTTGGATTTAAGCCAGTTTCGCCTAGTAGGTTTTCAAAGGAATAGGAAAAAGGGACTTTTTTTCCCTTCCTCCTTAACATAAGAGGTTGTTGAATTTCCATAAAAAGGTCCTAAAATAGAGAAAGGGGTTTTTGAAAAAATGGCCAGATGTTTGTAATTAATTAGGGCGTCCGATTAAGGAACAATAGATAGGGTTTAAACAATGGGGATATATTGTGCTTTCGGAGATATCCCCACAAAGTCGGCGGTTTAATTAAATGGAAGCGATTTTTTAAAACTTTTTTTTCTTAAGATTTATAGAAAAATGAAAACGGTGTCGGCAATATGGCGAAAGCCCCCATCTGGGGCCTATCCTTCTTATAGGGCATTAAAATTGAATTTTTGGTTAAAATTAAATATTTGAGCCAGTTTTTTTATGGGAAGAAAAAATGGAAGAAAAATACCGTTCATCCGTCTCACTTTACACTTTCCTAACATTTTTCTTCCATCCGACAGAGAAAATTCCAGAGGGAGTCTTTTTTTTTTATACTTTTCATAAAAAAAAAAGAGATTGATTGATCAGTCTTTCTCTTGTAATCTACAGGTTCCTTTCTTTCCCGATATCGTTTTTTTCATGGTGCCTTCATTTCCTTTTTTGAAGAAAAAAAAAAAAAAAGAAAAAATGAATTTTCTCAGAAAAAACCCCCATCACGAAAGCGCTATAAAGTATTAAAGATCGCCTTCTAACTCCTCAATTATTTAAAAACTTTAGTCAACGGATACCTTCCACTATTGAAAGAAAAAAGAAAAAAAGATCTCTTAAAAAAGAAGTTTCAATATTTAATTTTGTTTTTAGTTTATTTTGTTGAGATGAATATTATTGGACCTCTTTAGCATATTTTAACCCGATACTGAAGAGTTTAATCAATAATTAAAATTAAACGTCTTCCTTAATTCCTTCAGTCGTGGGTTCGATTCCCACACTGGGCATTCTCCCCCCCCCCCCCCCCCCCCCGCAGAAAAAAAAATAATATTTTAATAAACTGGATTAAATAAAGTTGAAAATAGAATAAATTTTATATTATTACGGAAGAAAGCCTCTAAAGGCTCAGTTAATTCCTTCTCAGGCTCCTTAATTCCTTCAGTCGTGGGTTCGATTCCCACACTGGGCATTCTCCCCCCCCCCCCCCCGCAGAAAAAAAAAATATTTTAATAAACTGGATTAAATAAAGTTGAAAATAGAATAAATTTTATATTAATTACGGGAAGAAAGCCTCTAAAGGCTCAGTTAATTCCTTCTCAGGCTCCTTAATTCCTTCAGTCGGGGTTCGATTCCCACACTGGGCATCCCCCCCCCCGCCGAAGAAAAAAAAAAAAATATTTTAATAACTTGGATTAAATAAGTTGAAAATAGAATAAATTTATATTAATTACGGGAAGAAAGCCTCTAAAGGCTCAGAAAGCTTGCTATATTGTCAATATGAATAGACGAACGTTTTATTATAAGGTAAATGAATTATAATTTTAAGTAGAGCTCCCGAGTGTAATTTAGATGGCCTGCTAAAAGGGAAATCGTCGGAGAAGCTCTAATCCTAAGACCGTCCTTGAATAAATAAAGATCCTCGACCAGAAAATATCTTTTCGGACGTACAATTTATAAGTTTTGAAAAAAAATCTTGCAAAACCATCTATCGAGGGAATCACAATAACTTTTAGGTTAAAGTTAATTGTCTCGAAGATAAGGGAAGAAGGCCCCAAATGGGGCTTTTAGCATTGCTTGGCGTTGGTGGGGTGGGGGGGGGGTGTCCTAACCTTATGTAGATAGCATTCACGATTATATGCCCCAAAAAGAGGAGGGAAAGGGTATAAGATTCGATTTTCGCCTGTATGAAATCGAA
Source organism: Orius insidiosus (assembly GCA_014119065.1). Taxonomy (NCBI): domain Eukaryota; kingdom Metazoa; phylum Arthropoda; class Insecta; order Hemiptera; family Anthocoridae; genus Orius; species Orius insidiosus. Next base: position 56,397 of record JACGAQ010000661.1, on the reverse strand, counting down.
TGGGCCAAACTTGCGGAATTCCCAGGGCATAACGAAAAAGTGGTTCTGACGTTTTCTCCCTAAGTTAAAAAAAACCTAAAACGCAATCATTGTAAAATAAAAAAAGATCCTAATTTAAGCATTTTTCTCCTTTTTTATGCGCCAGTTATTAAAATCATTTTTTATTCATGAAGTGATGAGCTACACAAAGTCGGGCATACATATTTATTTTATAAAAGTTAAGATTTTTTAGTTTTAAAAAAAATGTTTTGTTTTTAAAGAAAGTTTAAAGTACATATCACTTTTAGGTCGAAAAGTGGTTGGTAAACATTTTTTTCACGAAGAGTCGATAGGGGGAGCCTCTGAAAGTGATCGGAGGGCATGCGATGTCGTGACCCGTCTCCTGCTCCTAAGCTAATTCTACAAACATCAATCACACTCTTGTGAAAGTAAGACTTGCCACACCCCGCCGTTCACCGATAGCTTCAAGCCTTATTGTGCGTTTCGTAAAAGGAGGGCAGATGTCACCCATGTCCCCCGGGAAATTAATTTGATTCCTTGACTTTTTTCACGTCACCACCTGATATCTTCGTTTACATCTAAATATTTACATTTTATTCAATATACAGGTGTCCGGAAACACATGGCACGTCTGGGAGAGCGTTAAAAAGTGGTTTTACGAAAAAAAGTTAAATGTAAACCCCCCTTAATTTAAATCAAAGAATTTGATGGTGTAGTTTAAAATCCGCCTGGATATACAGGGTGTCCCAGACACAACCTAACTTCGTTATTTCAAATGAAAACCCCTATTTTTTTTCATTTCAGATCTACGCAAAATTTCAAGTAGATTTGAGTACTCATATGACAATTTTGGACAACTTTTAAAAAATGTCAAATTTAGCGTTTTTTGCGCTAAATCCGTTAAAATTGACCTAGGAGACTCGTTTTTTTTAATTCCACTTTTTTTTTTTCCCGAAGAATCCAACTGTCTCAAATTTGAGCATCTTCGCATTCTGCATCACGAGATTTCGTCGCTAATGGCCTTTTTTCAAGTTAGAACCCAATTTTTAGTTCAGAAATGAAAATTAGCACTTGTTGAAAGGAATTTTTCTTTCGGACCACAAATTTTGAAAGAGCTACAGCGTCTTTTGTGTTTATGCATCAAAAATTAAAATTCCGTCAACAAATCGCTAATTTTCATTTCTGAACTAAAAATTTGGATTCTAACTTGAAAAAAGGCCATTAGCGACGAAATCTCGTGATGCAGAAGCGAAGATGCTCAAATTTGAGACAGTTGGATTCTTCGGGAAAAAATAAGTGGAATTAAAAAAAAAAACGAGTCTCCTAGGTCAATTTTAACGGATTTTAGAGCAAAAACGCTAAAATTTGACATAATAAAAGTTGTCTAAAATTCTCATATGAGTACTCAAATCTACTTGAAATTTTGCGTAGATTACGAATCTGAAATAAAAATAGGGGTTTTCATTTGAAATAACGAAGTTAGGTTGTGTCTGGGACACCCTGTATATCCAGGCGGATTTTAAACTACACCATCAAATTCTTTGATTTAAATTAAGGGGGGTTTACATTTAACTTTTTTTCGTAAAACCACTTTTAACGCTCTCCCAGACGCTTGCCATGTGTTTCCGGACACCCTGTATTTCTAAGGCCCAAAATCGTGAGGGTACTGAGAAAAAAAGTCCTTTTTCAAATCTAGGGCTTACCCACGGGGAAATAAGGTCAGGAAGAGTTATTCCTTCAGGTTTAATGTTGAATTTTTAATCTAACCAGGATATTTCCGTTTCCATATATCCAGAGATCGATGGATATTGGGCCTTAAACCCTTCTTGAGCCCTTAACGACTTGCGCCTTTTTTTAACCCACCGAACTTGACAGATTTCTTCTTGTTTTTCGACCCTTACAATGGATTACAGGGGGAAAAAAAAAGGGGTCGCTATATTTTTTATATTTGTCACTTTCTTTATCATTACGTGGAAATTATGGCGGTTTTAAGGAAAAAAAGACGCCATCTTGGGCTGTTGAAAAGATCGCCCCCATTCAGGACCCTTTGAACTTCCTTTTCCGGCGTTCACATGCATCCGGCCCTTCACTTTCTTCCAAGTACATTTTCAACTTCTCAAAACTTAATAAGTAATTTTATAAACACTTTTTTGTTTAAAAAATCGTTATTTTAAAAATAAAATGACATCTAAAAAAGTACTAGTCTGGAGCTGGCCCCGACGGGAACTTCCTTAAAGAGAAGTAACAATATAGGAGGGGAATATAACGGAGGGGGAAGTATAACGGAGGGGGAAGTATAACGGAGTGGGAAGTAAACGGAGTGGGAAGTATAACGGAGTGGGAAGTATAACGGAGGGGGAAGTATAACGGAGTGGGAAGTATAACGGAGGGGAAGTATAACGGAGGGGAAGTATAACGGAGGGGGAATTATAACGGAGTGGGAAGATAACGGAGTGGGAAGTATAACGGAGGGGGAAGTATAACGGAGTGGGAAGTATAACGGAGGGGAAGTATAACGGAGGGGGAAGTATAACGGAGGGGGAATTATAACGGGGGAAGTATAACGGAGGGGAAGTATAACGGAGGGGGAAGTATAACGGAGGGGAAGTATAACGGAGTGGGAAGTATGACGGGGGGAAGTATAACGGAGGGGAAGTATAACGGAGTAGGAAGTATAAAGGAAGGGATGTAGTAGGGAGGGAAAGTATAAAAATTTTCCGGGTTTTCCTTTTTTTTTTTTTTTTTCGAAAAATTTTCTAAGTTCTTTTTTTTGAAAAATTTCCAAGTTTTTTTTTTCAAAAAATATTCCGGGTTTTCCTTTTTTTTTTTTTGAAAAATTTTCCGGTTTTTTTTTTTTTTTTTTTTTTTTCGAAAAATTTTTTAAGTCTCAAGGTAGAAATAATGGGCTCTTTGGCCTAGGGATGTGCCTCTCGTAAAGGGTAGAAGTACGAAATTTCTCCCTACTAAAAAAAATTAATGATTAAAAAGTCGCAATTTTTTTATACCAAAATTCTTAAAAATATAAGGAGTAATTGGTGAAAATTTGGTGAAAATCGGATTAACGGTTCGGCCGCAGCGAATTTTTTAAAATTTCAAACAGTCATATCTCCGCCTTTTTTTCGAAATTCAAAAATCGCCCTCGTCATATTCTTCTTCACCGGCTAAAGAAATTTGTGTAAAAATTTGGTGAAAATCGGATGAAAATTGTGGCCGTAAGTGTTCCGGAAAAAAATGCTACGGAGGGCCGGCCGGCCGGCACCACAGACAAAGTTGAGATCGGTAAAGATCAATATTCGATTTGACCCTCCGGGGTCTGGAAGACCCTTCCCCAAAAACCCGACGTCGAGGGTATCGCAATAACTTCTTTAAGGAAGTTAAAAACCTCAAACTAATTTAAACTTTTTTTTCTCTTATTAATCAAATGTCAAATCAGAATTTCTCAAACCATTTACTTTTTCTCAAAGGGAATCACATAATCTCTTATTATTTTTAACTAAAACGAAAAGTGGCTTTTTACGCACTTAGGGCGGCCTAGAGAGAAATAATTCATGGATTTCTTCCTTATTCATTTACCAGTTTTTACTTCATACAATTTTAAGAGTTTGTGGGTCATTTTCAACTTTGGGGAGGGGGTCGTGCTTTCATAAATCATAAAAGGATTGATAAAATTAAAGCTGATTCTTTTGAAAATGTAATTAGATTTTTTATATTTAAGTTTAATCCCTTTGGATTCTATTTTTAGATTCTTTCATCAGAGGATTTCTGTTTTATTTCTGGAGGAAAAAAAAGGTTTAATTTTAAAAAGTTAATTTATTTTTTAAAATATTCGTTCATTTCTGTACATGTTATTGACAAATGATCCTTTCGAAGTTGAAAGTTCAAGTATTAAATTTAGGATAGGAAGTTGAAGGGGAGGCGCTTCCCATTTCTCTTCTGAAAGTTCGCGATTCTCTTCATTCGTATTCAGACGTTGAAGGAGTTATCTAAAGGGGTTCCCTTTAGCGCTCGATTGGCCACCGTAGTAAAAATTTGATTTTTTCTGTTTCAGGTGAGTGGGTATACGTCGTCATCATGCTGTCAAGTGAGTTTTATCAATAAAAAAAAGAAAATTCTGAGATCGTATATCAGGGAAGTTAATTATGCCTTCAAGGGTAACATCCTGACTCTCTTCTCCCTGAGGTGAAGCCCCAGTGTGATTTAGGAGTCAACGTACGGCGAAATTAATTTTCTACCCCGGAGAAAATAAACCAACAACAGCGAACTCCCTACTAAAATATTAATTTGCATAATTTTTTACGAGCGCGATCCAACCATAAAATTGAAAATTCTAAGCCGCATGTGCGAAGACTTTGGCTGGTAACCAACCGGGCCAAATATTTTCATCAACGACCCAAAATGTATCTAACTGGGCCAACGACTTGACAACTATCGTGCCCAACTCGGCCAACCACTCGAAAGCCATAGTTACTAATTCGGCCAAAAACTGGTGCCCAAGTCGGCCAAAATTAATCCCGTCGATTTTGTAGTAGGATAACAATAAAAAAATCAAAATTAAAAATTTACTTCATATTTTATTGATCCTAAAGTTGTATCGTTTTTATATTCGACTGTCAACCCGAACCTCTGAATTGCACGCCACCAAGCTTGAGTTAAATGAAACCTGCATCCCACTTGTCGGGCACACGGCCATGCCTTTTTTAAGGCATTTTTGACCAAAATTGCATTTTTAAGGCATTTTCGACCAAAATTGCCTTTCATTTAAAGCATTTTTCACAGTTTTTGTCTGAAAAACAACAGATTTATGGCATTTTTGACCAAAAATTGCCTTTTTTTAAGGCATTTTTGACCAAAATTGCATTTTTAAGGCATTTTCGACCAAAATTGCATTTCATTAAAAGCATTTTTCACAGTTTTTGTCTGAAAAACAACAGATTTATGGCATTTTGACCAAAATTGACTTTTTTTAAGGCATTTTTGACCAAAATTACCTATTTTAAGGCATTTTTGACCAAAATTACCTTTTTAAGGCATTTTTGACCAAAATTGCATTTTTAAGGCATTTTCGATCAAAATTGCCTTTCATTAAAAGCATTTTTCACAGTTTTTGTCTTAAAAACAACAGATTTATGGCATTTTTGACCAAAAATTGACTTTTTTAAGGCATTTTTGACCAAAATTGCCTTTTAGGTATTTTAACTTATAAGCCTCTTCTCGTTTACTGTTAATTAAACAAAAAACGAGTGGAATGTAATTATTTCCGATAAATCCGTGTGTCTTGAGGAACTGTTTAAAGTACGAAGGCGCAAACAGGAAAGTACCATCTAAAAACATGGTTAGTTTGTTGCAGTAGTAAAAACGACCAATTCTCCTCGCATTTGTTGATAATCAAGTATTGGCCCAGTTGGATACAATCGTTTTAGTGTTCATTGGCCCAGTTAGATACTTATGATTTTGATACAATGGCCCAGTTAGATACGTCCATCGGCGACATTTTTTATCAGGTAGAAAGGATTGGCCCAGTTGCAAGACTCCCAAGACTTTATCGTAAAAATTTTCTATAAAATCGTACCGTTATTTTTGTTCTGTATTTCGAAGTCGGTCATCTGGAAGGTACGAATGTGGATTTCCTACCGTCGGAAACTAAAGGAAAGATGGCGGTACTTTTAGAAGCCCCCTCCCCAATCCTACAACCTCTGAATTATACTTAAAGTTTGGGGTGACGCCCTAAGTTGTTCTAAATTTGGCCCGGGTCCAAACCACCCCCTTCTAAAGGAGCCTAGAATACGGAAAACGAAATCATAAAATCAATTTTTAAAAACTAAAATTTATCAAACTCATAATTGAAATTCCAAAGGCTTGACCTAATATTCACTATCTAACGTTGACTTTCCGCAAAGTACCCTAGTTTCTTGCATATAGAAATTTATGTGTCTGCATTAGAGGTGTTGATTTACGACCTCAGGCGGATATCGGGCGTTCCGATCCTCCTATTCGCTTGGAAATCATCGGGTTATTATGCACGACGTGCCCTGCTTCGATAAATCAAATTAAATTATTATAGATATAAAAATAGAGTTTTTCCCCCCATATAAAAGAAATGGATTTGCAACATTTAGCCCCTTCCAGAGATATAATTTCGTTTTGGGACATCCAACTTTTGTTGTTCCCCAGGCGGTCGTTCGTGAGGTTTAATTCAAAAAGCTCCAGTGGCCGGGGCAGATACAGACGGATAATCGATCCATTTAAAATGGTGTTTATTTAGGTCTTTTTTTTATTCTCGTTTCTTACAAGGGCGATTGTTGACCCCTCAACGTAGGGGATGCCCAAACGCTTTGCGAAATTTGGCAGAACTATTTTGAGTTTCCTCCCTTTAATTTCTAGGGTTTTATCAGGAAAAACCGAGAGAACGCAGGGAAAGGGCGAATGAATGTGTGCCATCAGAGAATTGGACATTAGGTTCTTAATCTTAAAGGCCTCTTCTTTTATAATAATGTGAACACCCACAAATCTGTTAAAATGGGACTTTCTTGGCAAAAGAGCCAGAAAAGACCCAAGAATGGAGTTTTTTTTTCCAGCAAAACAAAATTGGGAATTGTTAAGGGGATATGAGTGTTTTAAGTTGGTTGCTTTGTACATATTTCGTTGTGAGCAACGGTTTTCGGTTTTTCCCTTCTATCTTGGAAACCGTCACTCAAAACGAAAAAATGTCTAAGTAAAAGTTGTAGCTCGGAAATTTACTACATAAAATATTTTATTAGTTTTTTCCGTCAGAGCAATATTTTAGGAGATATGAAGGTTTTAAGTTTTAGACAGGCTCTGTAGGATTATTACTTTTAACCTCATAACTCCTTAAATATTGCTCTTACGCAAATAATAAATAAATAAATTTTTGTAGGAAATCTTTGTACCTACAACTTTTACTTAGGACATTTTTTCGTTTTGAGCGACGGTTTCCGAGATAGAAGGGAAAAACCGAAAACCGTTGCTCACAACGAAAACTTGCAAAGCAACTCACTTAAGAACCCTCATATCTCCCTAATTATTGCTCTGACAAAAAAACCAATGAGGTCTTTTTTGTAGGAAATTTTCGTAGCTACGACTTTTACTTAAGACGTTTTTTCGTTTTGAGCGACGGTTTCCGAGATAGAAGGGAAAAACCGTTGTTAACAACGAAAAATTTGCAAAGCAACCAACTTAAATACTTCCATATCTCCTGAAGTATTGCTCTGACGGAAAAAACTAATAAATATTTTATGTAGTAAATTTCAGTACCTACAACTTTTACTTAGGACATTTTTTCGTTTTGAGCGACGGTTTCCGAGATAGAAGGGAAAAACCGAAAACCGTTGTTAACAACGAAAAATTTGCAAAGCAACTCACTTAAAAACCATCATACCTTCTTAAGTCTTAGGAACCAAAAAATGTACAAAAATCCGATTACGTTAAAAAGAAGGTAGATTTCGAGAAAAGAATTATATCTAAAAATTGCAATATGTAGATAGATTTCTTTCAGAATCTTGCTTTCTTTCTATCAGAATAAAGCTGCAAATCATGTGGTTTTTCGAAAGCTTTCCAAAAAATTCTGACCAAAAAATGAGATTCTTGGCCAAAGGAATGTGAAGTTAAAAAAAATTATAAAACCGGTTCTTGGTAGAAAACTCGAAGGAAACGGCGATTTTACATACCTTTATACATACCTGCCAAAAATCAAATAATAAAAAGTGAAACGATCGGACGGGCCCGCCCAGCAAAAAACCGTTGCGTCACCAATCAATTTTCCTCCTGTAGAAGACCTTTCTTATAGAAGGTATCATGGAGGTTATCGCAATATCATCTCTTTGAGGAAGTTAAAAAAAGTTTTTTTTGACAGAAGTTCTAAGGAAAACATGAAAACCAAACTTTCTATTCTTTTCTTTTTAAGCATTTTTCAAGATGTCAAAGAATATCAGATCAATTTTTATCTTATGTAAAAAATTTTAAAGTTTAAATTACAGTAGTTTAAATGAACTTTTGACCCTAATTTTTTTTCATGTTGCTCCTCGACATTTTCAATTTTTATACTCCCAAATTTCAGAGGAAAATTTAAAATTATCATAATTTTTTTGGCTTATATAGGTTAAAATGTAAAAGGGTGTGGTTTGGTCGGTTCTCTTTACTCGAGTAATTGGTCTAATTCGCGTTGTTCTCTTCGAGCCTTTTGCCCGACCCTTTGTCTGTTCAAAGAGCCATCTCTGCCTCTGTAAATTAGTGAACTTCAACCCCCCCTTCACATCCAAATACCGATTTTAAACAAAATCCAGTTAAAATTTTCCGTCAATAAAAATAAAATTAACTTTAAGTCTGAACGTTTAAAAATTTTTATTATATTTTTAGACAAAGGGCTCTCAAAAATACGGCAGGAAGTTAAGCTAGCTTACGAAACAAAAGAGAAGAATAATTCGCCTACGTTCCTATTCGAGAAGAGAAGCTCGGACTAATGAGGCTCGTAACACAAATAATAGTATTAATGAGAGCTCGGTTTTCCACAGTCGTATATTTAACTTGGTTCATGCAAGGTTAGGCTCTCATTTCATTAGAGTTCGGATCGTTCACAACGGTCGTTTGTCTTCCTTTTTTTTTTTACATTTCTGATCCGAGAGCTTCATTAGCAGTCTCTTATATCAGTTCGTAAAAGAGAGAAAAAAAAGCTCTTGTCTGATGGAATCCACTTAAAAAATAATCGAAATCACCGTGCAATTAGGCTAAAAGGGCCAAAGATTGCAATCTAAATGAAGAGCTTTTCATTTTTAAATCTAAAATGAACTATGGACTCCGTCCGACTAACTTTTTTCGACAGTTCGTTACTCCGAAGCTTCAATCAAGAAAATATTTTAAGGGGATATGAGGGTTTTAAGTTGGTTGCTTTGTACATATTTCGTTGTGAGCAACGGTTTTCGGTTTTTCCCTTCTATCTTGGAAACCGTCGCTCAAAACAAAAAAATGTCCAAGTAAAAGTTGTAGCTACGCAAATTTACTACATAAAATATTTTATTGGTTTTTTCCGTCAGAGCAATATTTTAGGAGATATGAAGGTTTTAAGTTTTTAGACAGGCTCTGTAGGATTATTACTTTTAACCTCATAACTCCTTAAATATTGCTCTTACGCAAATAATGAATAAAGAAATTGTTGTAGGAAATCTTTGTACCTACAACTTTTACTTAGAACATTTTTTCGTTTGGAGCGACGGTTTCCGAAATAGAAGGGAAAAACCGAAAACCGTTGCTCACAACGAATAATTTGCAAAGCAACTCACTTAAGAACCCTCATATCTCCTTAAGTATTGCTCTGACAAAAAAACCAATGAAGTCTTTTTTGTAGGAAATGTTTGTAGCTACGACTTTTACTTAGAACGTTTTTTCGTTTTGAGCGACGGTTTTCGAGATAGAAGGGAAAAACCGAAAACCGTTGTTAACAACGAAAAATTTGCAAAGCAACCAACTTAAATACTTCCATATCTCCTAAAGTATTGCTCTGACGGAAAAAACTAATAAAATATTTTATGTAGTAAATTTCAGTACCTACAACTTTTACTTAGGACATTTTTTCGTTTTGAGCGACGGTTTCCGAGATAGAAGGGAAAAACCGAAAACCGTTGTTAACAACGAAAAATTTGCAAAGCAACTCTCTTAAAAACCATCATACCTCCTTAAAAAACCAAATTTTCTCGCAAAACTTTCAAGAAAAACGTCGCCTTATGCCATGACGGACCCTTAACTTCGTGAAGATTTATCAGAAAATCACTTTTCTGGTGACCTGGAATACCGAATTTTGGCGAATGAGAATAAAACGCCATGAAAATTTAAATTTAAAAAATCAACCAAATGTTGCAAATGAATAAAAAACATCCATATAACAACATTCATTGCTATTTTGCCAAATAAATTGTTTGAATTGGAATCCCTTGGAAACATTGAAAATATTATTTCTGAAGGTCTGCGTTATTCGGTGGACTTCTTTGATTTTATAATTATATTTTATAATTGAGGCGCTCCGAATACGAAGGGCGAACTCGACATCGGACAAATTTTTAACTTCCTTAAAGAAGTTATTGTGATACCCTCGACGTCAGTTTTTTTTTTCATTTTCAGATTCTAGACCTCTTGGTCAATACACCCATATAATTTTTATGTTGAGTTCGCCATTTTTCCCCTTTAAATACGTAAAAACCGAAACTTTAAAATTGTCGAGTTCGCCCTTCGTATCCGGAGCGCCTCAATTGATGATTTTTTTTAGTATGAATGATTTCTTTATTTTTTCCGAGAAAACAAGCGTACCTCAAATAAATGGGAAAACTTTTAAAAATACGTTGGAATTCCACTTTATTAAAATATAACAAAATAAAAATAGGTTGTTCATGAAAAGGGGGATACGTAATTAAATTCTAAGGGCTATCGCATTCTTGAGTTGAGGACGACTGAGCTGTGATTTAATAACGATCCGATCCCCAGCAGAGAAGGCATTTAAAGAACGCCTTCAAGAAAAAGGCTTCAGGGCAATAAACGAAAGAACAGTTCATAATTTTGATTGAACAAAAAATTAAAACTTTAAAATTTAATCATAAACTTATTTGAAATAATTAGAGACCTCTCTGTCTTTCAATTATGTTACTTTTAATTTAATCCATCCAACGTAAAACTTCAGGGCTTAATTTTTCTTGATAATTTTTTGTTTGAAAAAAATGAAGATAGTTGATTAAAAAGGAAGTCATAAAGTATTTGTTTTATTTTTTAATTAGACTTAATTGTCCGAAGTTTTGATGAGATGCTTTTGTGAGGACATCTTCCGAAGTTTTAATAAAAGATGGAGGAAAATGAGGGAGTTCGGCAATCAGAGGCATAATTAAATTTTTTTTACGTAATTTTTTTCCCCCCAAAGTTGACAACTTGAAAAAGAACACGTGGAAATCCAAGTGGCTATTGTCTGTAAAACAAGTGTCGTGAACACAATGATCTCAAGCGTTAAGTCCTGAATCGCTTAATTAAAAAAAGCTGGGGGAAAAAAATTATTTCGGTTAATACAAAGCAATCATTCTTTCCATGTCTGTGTCAAACAATCTTCGTGAAGGCTTTTTTTTAGAGAGAAAAAAGACAATAAGAAAAAAAATTGTTAATTAAAAATTGTTCAATAGAAATGATTCAAAAATTCATGATACTTTGCAATGGAAGGAAAGGCGGAGCTTCCTCAAAGTAGGTCAATTTAATATGTTTTCGTCCCTACTATCGAAAACAAGGTAGAAAAAATTAATGTCATCCCCAGTTAAGCATCATGGAACGGGCAAAACAGCCCAAATTTCTCTCTACTATACAGGGTGTCCGGAAACACATGGCAAGCGTCTGGGAGAGCGTTAAAAAGTGGTTTACGAAAAAAAGTTAAATGTAAACCCCCTTAATTTAAATCAAAGAATTTGATGGTGTAGTTTAAAATCCGCCTGGATATACAGGGTGTCCCAGACACAACCTAACTTCGTTATTTCAAATGGGAACCCCTATTTTTTATTTCAGATTCGTAATCTACGCAAAATTTCAAGTAGATTTGAGTACTCATATGACAATTTTGGACAACTTTAGTTAGAACCCAAATTTTAGTTCAGAAATGAAAATTAGCACTTGTTGAAAGGAATTTTTCTTTCGGACCACAAATTTTGAAAGAGCTACAGCGTCTTTTGTGTTTATGCATCAAAAATTAAAATTCCGTCAACAAATCGCTAATTTCCATTTTTGAAGTATGGAATTTGGAGTAAAACTTGAAAAAAGGCCATTTGCGACGAAATCTCGTGATGCTGAATGCGAAGATGCTCAAATTTGAGACAGTTGAATTAAATTTAAAAAAAACGAGTCTCCTAGGTCAATTTTAACGGATTTTAGCGCAAAAAACGCTAAATTTTGACATTTTTTAAAAGTTGTCCAAAATTGTCATATGAGTACTCAAATCTACTTGAAATTTTGCGTAGATTACGAATCTGAAATAAAAAATAGGGGTTCCCATTTGAAATAACGAAGTTAGGTTGTGTCTGGGACACCCTGTATATCCAGGCGGATTTTAAACTACACCATCAAATTCTTTGATTTAAATTAAGAGGGGGTTTACATTTAACTTTTTTTCGTAAAACCACTTTTTAACGCTCTCCCAGACGCTTGCCATGTGTTTCCGGACACCCTGTATGTGGTACGAGGCTAAACAAAACTACAAGCAGAAAGGAGTTCGCTATTTCGCGAAAATCTGATCTTTTTCCCAGAAAAAAAAGCGGGCTGGCACCACAGACAATCTGACTTTTCCTCTACTTGCGATATCAGAAGTGGGATAATTACTGCGTCTACTAAACACCCGAAAACTTTCATTAAATGAAAAATACATAAAAGTAACAAAAACTAAGTGTCATCAAGTCTCGGAAATAACGTTAAACCCAATGGGAGTAACTTAATTTTTTTCCCATTTCCTCGTGTACATTTTTTTTAATTAAAAAACTTTTAAAAATTTTTTAGTTCTGTTTTTAAAAGTTGAGGGGAAAACTTTGAACTTTGTAATGAACAATAAAAAATTGTTTTTGCGTTATCGGATATCGTAGAGAAATTATAAATTTCGCCATAAAGCCCCCATAAAGTCTTCGGGAGAGGTCTTTTCACAGGAAATTTTTTATATCTTTCCTTTTCGAACGGAGAGGGCTTTATTCCGGGATTTACGGTTACTTTAAAGGGGGTACTGATGGATCCCATAACTCGCGGACGGAATGGGAAGGGGGTCTCCCGGTTTATTTCCCGATACAACGGTTAACGACGTCGAGGCGACGTTGATTAGGACCTCGAAAACTTTTACGGCGTCTCCGAACAAAACGAAGCCCCAGAAGCCCCAAAAACTTTTGAATTTCACCAATTTCTCTCATAAATACTTCAATCTTTAATTAACCCTCCGGAAAACACCTGACCCACACATGGGACTAATTAATTAATAAACTTCTCGACATTTTGCGACAATAAAGAAGGATGATAAAAGAGAAATGGAAGTCGTGGATGATTACAAAAAACGAGCTCGTTTAACCTTTTGTATCGAGAACAATACCACGTTGACCGAATACAAAGCAAATAAGACTGCACTTTTCACTACGAGAAAAATATTAAAACGACAGAACCTTCTTTTTCTAACTTTCTAACAAGAACTCGGATCATTACTGAGAAAACAAAGTTCCAGATACTGCTAACTTTTCTCACTGTTATATAAACCGCTAAACCTTCACGAAAGACTAGTAACTTTTAAAAAATCTTTTATTTCTGCAAGTTTGTGAGGAAAAAAAAAATCAATCTGATTACAGAAAAGGACAATGGATTGGCTTTGTCCCTTTTGCACCAAAGCAAACCCTTTACCGTCAGATAATTAAACCAACTCGCATCCTTAATCTTCTTCAGACTTGATTAAACTCCCAATGTCTCTTCATTAACTTCCAATACTTTTCAGAGTAAAAGTTAAAAGAAATTATATTTTAAAATTTAGGAACAAAGGGTTTTTTTAAGCAATTTTCGACGAATCGCTGATGGACTAATTTTTCTGAAGGGGGAATGCCATTAATAAAGTATAATTATGTGGAATTACGAGGGCTGATAAGAGGTAGGGGATATTACGTGACGGCTTGAAGGTATTAAATTGTCAGAGGGGTAGCTCAATCCAGCCGGGAAGGTGATTATTCTGCGGGTTTCGAGAAAACCCCACCCACCCCTAATAAAACGATGGCATAAATCAACCTGTTGAATAATTTCCTTTTCAGGTACATTTTTTGTTAAAAAAAATTCGTCATATTCGATGCAGATTATTTTTCTGATCAATTAGGATTTAAATTTCCGGGGGGGAAAAAGGAATGGACCATTAGGTCGATTGGGGTTTAACTTTTCACGAAATCCAAACCATTATCGGAATTAAACAGTTTGAACAAGTAACATGAAACTGGAAAATTGTCTTCGTTAATAAAATTAGTTTTCTTATATTGTTAGTTTTAACTGGTAGTTTTAATTGACTTTTCAACTTCTGTGGTTTACAATCGAAATTGCTTTTCGAGGGAAAGAGAGAGACAAAAAAAAAGTTTCTTGGTAACTTTGTGAAAAGGGAAACTATTGGATTTCTATGCAACTCAATCAGCGAAAAAATTGTTAAATGGAGCTTTATCAACGAATTTTCAGGAATTCTTCACGCCTTCTTGTGGTAAAGATAGGCGTACATTTTCTATTTTTCTACCTTAAGGCATTTTCAAAATGAAAAATGTTCTTCCTCTCCTATGAGAAAGCCTTTTTTCCCCTTATGTACAGAATTATCGCAAAGGAACCTATTTTAACTTCCTTAAAGAATTTATTGAGATACCCTCCACGTTTTTGGGGAAGAAATTTGAATATGGATCTATACCAATCTTAACTTTGTCTGTGGTTCCGGCCGGCTGGCCGTAGCATTTTTTCCGGAACACTTTTTTATTTTATGTCCCTCTGATCCCTTTTTTTTCGAGGCGTTCGTACAAAGAAATTTCCAAAGTTAAGCCCTGAAAAGATTTTTTTCCCATTCTTTCTAAGAAAAGCAATTTATTAAAAAAGATGGAAGTGTTCGCCTTGGGACTATCGAGGCGTCCTTTATTGAGAGACGTCCTAGATAAATATTAGCTCTGGGATGACAAGTTATAAAGTTGGCCACGGGGGTCGTTTTCCGTCCCAACACCTAATTCCGAGAGCGGAGGGCATTATCCGTTCTCGTGAACTAATCGAGTTTCCCCGGACCCCGTGGACAAACTCGAATTTAATTGTACGGACAGTTGGTGCTAATTGTGTTCCCCCCAATCTGAGACTTTACACTTAAACGGTTCCTTGTTATTTTGATTTTAGTTTGTTAACTATCTACTTGAATATTTTCTTCTCATCTGGAGAACCTAAAAAATAAAGGAAAACTCTTTTCAGATGATTTCGGGCGTTTTTATCGGTCGTTTGCTCAAAAAACACCTTGTAAAATCGTTTCTCATTGTCTATCGGCCAAAAAACCCAAATTTCCTCATAACTTTCAGCGTTGACATCCATTTTTAGACAATTATTTTCATCTCATCTGGAAAACCTAAAAAATAATTAAAACTCTTTTTAGATGATTTCGGGCGTTTTTATCGGTCTTTTGCTCAAAAAACACCTTTTAGAATCGTTTCCATTGTCTGTCGGCCAAAAAACCCAAATTTCCTCCCAACTTTCGGCGTTGACGTCCATTTTTAGACAGCAAAAAAACCCAAATTTAAAGTTTTTCTCGGTTTTTTTTGCTCAATAAGCATCCATTTTTTCTTCTTTGTAACCCCCAGAATAAAGAAAAACTCTTTTCAGATGATTTCGGTCGTTTTTATCGGTCTTTTGCTCAAAAAACACCTTTTAGAATCGTATCTCATTGTCTATCGGCCAAAAAACCCAAGTTTCCTCCCTTCTTTTCGGCGTTGACGTCCATTTTAGACAACAAAAAAACCCTAATTAAAGTTTTTCTCGTTTTTTGCTCAATAAGCATCCATTTTTTCATCTTTGTACCCCCAGAATAAAGGAAAACTCTTTTCAGATGATTTCGGGCGTTTTTATCGGTCTTTTGCTCAAAAAACACCTTTTAGAATCGTTTCTCATTGTCTATCGGCCCAAAAACTCAAATTTCCTCCCAACTTTTCGGCGTTGACGTCCATTTTTAGACAACAAAAAAACCCTAATTAAAGTTTTTCTCGTTTTTTTGCTCAATAAGCATCCATTTTTCATCTTTGTACCCCCAGAATAAAGGAAAACTCTTTTCAGATGATTTCGGGCGTTTTTATCGGTCTTTTGCTCAAAAAACACCTTTTAGAATCGTTTCTCATTGTCTATCGGCCCAAAAACTCAAATTTCCTCCCAACTTTTCGGCGTTGACGTCCATTTTTAACCAACAAAAAAAACCCTAATTTAAAGTTTTTCTCGGTTTTTTTGCTCAATAAGCATCCATTTTTTCTTCTTTGTAACCCCCAGAATAAAGGAAAACTCTTTTCAGATGATTTCGGTCGTTTTTATCGGTCTTTTGCTCAAAAAACACCTTTTAGAATCGTTTCTCATTGTCTATCTGCCCAAAAACCCAAATTTCCTCCCAACTTTTCGGCGTTGACGTCCATTTTTAGACAACAAAAAAACCCTAATTTAAAGTTTTTCTCGGTTTTTTTTGCTCAATAAGCATCCATTTTTCTTCTTTGTAACCCCCAGAATAAAGAAAAACTCTTTTCAGATGATTTCGGTCGTTTTTATCGGTATTTTGCTCAAAAAACACCTTTTAGAATCGTTTCTCATTGTCTATCTGCCCAAAAACCCAAATTTTCTCCCAACTTTTCGGCGTTGTCGTCCATTTTTAGACAACAAAAAAACCCTAATTTAAAGTTTTTCTCGGTTTTTTTGCTCAATAAGCATCCATTTTTTCTTCTTTGTAACCCCCAGAATAAAGGAAAACTCTTTCCAGATGATTTCGGGCGTTTTTATCGGTCTTTTGCTCAAAAAACACCTTTTACAGTCGTTTCTCATTGTCTATCTGCCCAAAAACCCAAATTTTCTCCCAACTTTTCGGCGTTGAGGTCCATTTTTAGACAACAAAAAACCCTAATTTAAAGTTTTTCTCGTTTTTTTTTGCTCAATAAGCATCCATTTTTCTTCTTTGTAACCCCCAGAATAAAGAAAAACTCTTTTCAGATGATTTCGGTCGTTTTTATCGGTCTTTTGCTCAAAAAACACCTTTTAGAATCGTTTCTCATTGTCTATCTGCCCAAAAACCCAAATTTTCTCCCAACTTTTCGGCGTTGTCGTCCATTTTTAGACAGCAAAAAAACCCTAATTTAAAGTTTTTCTCGGTTTTTTTGCTCAATAAGCATCCATTTTTCCATCTTTGTAACCCCCAGAATTAAGGAAAACTCTTTTCAGATGATTTCGGGCGTTTTAATCGGCCTTTTGCTCAAAAAACATCTTTTAGAATCGTTTCTCATCGTCTATCGGCCAAAAAAACCAAATTTCCTCCCAACTTTTCGGCGTTGACGTCCGTTTTTAGACAACAAAAAACCGTAATTTAAAGTTTTTCTCGGTTTTTTTGCTCAATAAACATCCATTTTTCATCTTTGTTACCCCCGGAATAAAGAAAAATCTTTTCAGATGATTTCGGGCGTTTTTATCGGTCTTTTGCTCAAAAAACACCTTTTACCATACAATCGTTTCTCATTGTCTATCGGCCCAAAAACCCAAATTTCCTCCCAACTTTTCGGCGTTGACGTCCATTTTTAGACAACAAAAAAACCCTAATTGAAGTTTTTCTCTGTTTTTTTGCTCTAATCATCTCTTTTTTCATCTTTGTAACCCCCAGAATCCAATCGAAGTTTTCACATTTCGTGTTTTATCCGAAACAGGCCGCCTTAGTAACTTAGTAAAGCTCTTCTAAGAGCTTTAAACTAATTTGTCACCTTATAGGTGTTTCAATGTTCCTAAAATTATAATCTCAAAAGACTTAAATTGTGTACTTAGCGCTTTGAAATACCGTTGACCCAGTTTTGAAATCTTGTTACGCGTGCATTTTCTCCCCTATCGTGCGAAAACATTAAAAGCATTTCCTCCTTTGAATATCTCATGCTTAATATAGGAAAGAGCCCTTTGAATATTTATTTTTAAACAAATTTTAAAATGCAAATTTTCATTTCCATAATCTCTGTTTATAAAATATTTTAAAAAATTTGTAATTGGAACAACAAAGGGTGAAAATTGGATTCGTAGAATAAAAAAAGGGTTTAAATTGCCTGTCAATCACTATCCTTTTTAAACGTTCTTCCCTTCAAATAGGATTTAAACAGTCTAAATAGATTTTAAAAAACTTTCCTAGTTTTTAAAAATAACTGACGGTTAGACTTAATTTTAAAAATGCATTTTGACCTATAGAACGGAGTTCATTGTTATTCTAGTAACATGGTGTCTCAAGCAACTCGTTTAGGTTTACGACTTTTTTTTCTTTCTCCCTCGTTTCCTTAGTTTATAAATATGTATTGAAATTTTCATAAACCACTTTGTTTCGTGCTAAAAATAAACAATGGTCTATGACGCGTTATCGATCAAAATGATACATCTGTTCCGGGACTTCTTAAATATCATGAAAAAAGGTGCACTATGTCCTCATTTTTGGATGTTTTACACGGTCTCTTGCCCGAAAAATAACCCTTTACGGTCGTCCGAATTTACCATATCGTTTTAAAAGGTTAAATAGTGATTTTAGCGAAATTTTTGGCGTTTTCCTCGATTTTTGACGGTTAATACATGATATTCAACAATAGCTTTGCCATGAGGCCCCATTCTTAAAATTTTAAGGCGTTTTATTGCCCCAGAAACATGAAACCGGATTTTCGGGGCGATTCCTACGTTTTTAACTTCCTTAAAGAAGTTAATAGAGAGTTTCAGGGAATCGTAATTCCGAGTCCCGACTCCGACTCGCTCAAGGTCATACGACTCGAGCCGCCAGTCGTAATCGTAATACGACCCGACTCGGCTGGGTCGTATACCGGAACGACTCAAATCCCGATTCCGAGTAAACGTAAGGTTATATTTTACGAAGGTTATTTCGTTATCTCTTCTAGTATCGGGTTCATGTTTTTGTTGTTTTTACGATTTCAAATACAATTTTGTTTATTTTCGGGTTGTTTTTTGTTGTTTTCACGATTTCAAATACAATTTCGTCTATTTTCAGGTTGTTTTTTGTTGTTTTTACGATTTCAAATCCAATCTCGTTAGTTTCGGTTTGTTTTTTGTTGTTTTCACAATTTCAAATACAACGAGGAGCCCTGGGAGTTTTTTCAACAGCATTGGCTAAAGTCGAAGAAATAAAGCTACCTAAGTTCGATTCATGAATTTGCTGTAGTGAGAATATTGTGAACTAACTGAGTCGGAACTGAATCGGAACGACTTCCTGAAACTCTGTTTTATAGCCTCTACGAGAAGACCTTTCCCGTTTGGTGAGTCGGAGTCGGGACTCGGAATTACGATTCCCTGAAACTCTCTATTGTGATACCCTCCACGTCGGGTTTTGGGGAGGGGGCTTCCAGACCCCGTAGGGTGAATTCGAATATGGATCTACACCGATCTCAACTTTGTCTGTAGTGCCGTCCGGCCGTCCGTCCGTAGCATTTTTTTCCGGAACACTTTACGGCCACAGTTTTCATCCGATTTTCACCAAATTTTTACCAAAATTTCTTTAGCCAATGAAGAAGAATGTAACGAGGGCGATTTTTGAATTTCGAAAAAATGCCGTAGATAAGTCTGTTTGAAATTTTAAAAAATTCGCTGCGGCCGAACCGTTAATCCAAGCGCATTTCCAACCGCCTTTGAACTGAGGATATAATGCAAGAAACTGCTTTATATCTCGGATCTTTCTTTCGGCTAACCCATTACCTGCAGGATGATACGGTGTTGTAGTGATCCAAGCAATACCTTTTTCTTTAGCAAAGTCCGAAATTGACTTAGAAAGAAATTGTGGACCATTGTCGGACACTATTTTCTTCGCTTTACCGAGATGTGGAAATTTTTTCAAAAAATCCAAAATTGAGTTCGAGTTTTCCGATTTTTACCAAATTTTCACCAATTCTCCTTATATTTTTAAGAATTTTTGGTGTAAAAAAATTTCCACTTTTTAATTAATTTTTTTTTAGTAGGGAGAAATTTCATACTTCGAGAGGCACATCCCTAGGCCAAAGAGCCCATTGTTTCTAGCTTGACACTTTTAGAAAAAAGAGCTTAAAAAATTTTTCAAAAAAAAAAAAAAAAACCGTAAATTTTTGGGAAAAAAATCGGAAAATTTTTCAATTTTCAAAAAACTAAAAAAAAAAACTAGAAAATTTTTTCGAAAAAAAAAACTTCCCTCCTTTATACTTTTCCTCCCTTCGTTATACTTTCGTTCCCTTATACTTCCCCCTCCATTATACTTCCCCCTCCGTTATACTTCCCCCTCCGTTTTACGTCCCTTCCGTTATACTTCCCCTTCCCATATACTTCCTCCTCCTATATTGTTACTTCTCTTTAAGGAAGTTTTCGTTGGAAGCTCTTCAAACCAGTACTTTTTACACTAAAACCAGCAACCCCTTTCTCATCTCCCTTTTTAGTACTAGAAACTCCCTTTTTAAACGATTTTGTGATCGTTTAACTGCATTTTTGAGAGTTTTTCACAGTTTTGTCTATAAATGAACCTTATTTTCCCGTTCAAATGAGGCGCTTCGGATACGAAGGGCGAACTCGACATCGGACAAATTTTTTAACTTCCTTAAAGAAGTTATTGTGATACCCTCGACGTCAGTTTTTTTTTTTCATTTTCAGATTCTAGACCTCTTGGTGAATACACCCATATATTATGTTGAGTTCGCCATTTTCCCCCCTTTAAATACGTAAAAACCGAAACTTTAAAATTGTCGAGTTCGCCCTTCGTATCCGGAGCGCCTCAAATGAACAATAGGTTATGCCTCTTTTGAACGATCTATCGGAAATTCCAGACACAGGAGATTCCACAACTGGAATTATTACAAAATGACTTCCCAGTCCCCGAAGTCTGTCGTAAAGGGGGATTTCTATAACAATTTAAACCCGGAGAGCGGAAACAACTGGTGCAGCCATTGATTCGTCCCCAGGAACATTGTATTTGCACTTGTCCCTTCCCATGTAGGGCAATTAGTCGTGCGAGCACCTGGGATATTTGTCTCGCGATTCAGCTAAACCACGGATGTAGATTTATGTGGCTTAATTTTCAAAATCATCTTTTTAATATTTAAATCCTTTCAAAAAGCTACAAAACACTCTTAGGTTTAACTCAATGGGCCATCCTGTATTTTTAAATTTTAAAAATCTATTTAACATTATCAAAAATTCAATCATTCAATGCAAGATAAAAAAAGGACTGGTTAAAACTTCAATTTTCATCCTTGATCCCGGAGGTAAAAATTGGAAAATTCAATTTTCTCTTCGAGAGGAGCTACCTCAGCTGTGTGGATCCGGGCGAGGTAATCAAGAGGAGTGGCTTCTGAAATTACACAAGGTTTTCCACAGTTAAGAAACTGTGCTTCCTTTTTTTTGTTAAAAATAGATTCACCAAACTAATGGCTGGTAACCAACCGGGCCAAATATTTTCATCAACGACCCAAAATATTTCTAACTGGGCCAACGACTTGACAACTATCGTGCCCAACTCGGCCAACCACTCGAAAGCCATAGTTACTAATTCGGCCAAAAACTGGTGCCCAAGTCGGCCAAAATTAATACCGTCGATTTTGTAGTAGGATAACAATAAAATACCTAAAAATCAAAATTAAAAATTTACTTCATATTTTATTGATCCTACAGTTGTATCGTTTCTATATTCGACTGTCAACCCGAACCTCTGACCTCTGAATTGCACGCCACCAAGATTGAGTTAAATGAAACCTGCATCCCAATTGTCGGGCACACGGCCATGCCTTTTTTTAAGGCATTTTTGACCAAAATTGCATTTTTAAGGCATTTTCGACCAAAATTGCCTTTCATTAAAAGCATTTTTCACAGTTTTTGTCTGAAAAACAACAGATTTATGGCATTTTTGACCAAAAATTGACTTTTTTTAAGGCATTTTTGACCAAAATTACCTTTTTTAAGGCATTTTTGACCAAAATTGCATTTTTAAGGCATTTTTGACCAAAATTGCATTTTTAAGGCATTTTTGACCAAAATTGCATTTTTAAGGCATTTTTGACCAAAATTGCCTTTCATTAAAAGCATTTTTCACAGTTTTTGTCTGAAAAACAACAGATTTATGGCAGTTTTGACCAAAAATTGACTTTTTTTAAGGCATTTTTGACCAAAATTACCTTTTTTAAGGCATTTTTGACCAAAATTACCTTTTTTAAGGCATTTTTGACCAAAATTACCTTTTTTAAGGCATTTTTGACCAAAATTACCTTTTTTAAGGCATTTTTGACCAAAATTGCATTATTAAGGCATTTTTGACCAAAATTGCATTTTTAAGGCATTTTTGACCAAAATTGCATTTTTAAGGCATTTTTGACGAAAAATTGACTTTTTAAAGGCATTTTTGACCAAAATTGCCTTGTTTAACTTATAAGCCTCTTCTCGTTTACTGTTAATTAAACAAGAAACGAGTGGAATGTAATTATTTCCGATAAATCCGTGTGTCTTGAGGAACTGTTTAAAGTACGAAGGCGCAAACTGGACAGTACCATCTAAAACCATGGTTAGTTTGTTGCAGTAGTAAAAACGACCAATTCTCCTCGCATTTGTTGATAATCAAGTATTGGCCCAGTTGGATACAATCATTTTAGTGTTCATTGGCCCAGTTAGATACTTATGATTTTGATACAATGGCCCAGTTAGATACGTCCATCGGCGACATTTTTATCAGGTAGAAAGGATTGGCCCAGTTGCAAGACTCCCAAATTAATTAGCGTTATTTTTGTATAATTCAAAGTCCTGATTAATACTTTATAAGCGATGTGAACGACTTTAAACTTTCGCCGGGTAAATTTTCGAGTTTGATTTCTAGGGCAAGAGGCATTGAGATGAATTAAACCATTGTTGACAGTTGTGCAAGTCAAACACACTCCTCTCCCGGATAGGGTCTAATTGAACACAATTGTTTTATATACGTAGCTACCAAAACGAAGACAAATATTGAAATTTCTATAGAAATAATCTTCTAAGCGGTTTCGAAAAATCGCTTTGATCTAAAATATCGTATATTTAATATATCCCCGAATAACCATTTTGATAGTTTCGGGCATCAACGATCAAAGCCTTTCAAAATTTATTGTGTTAGGGAAAAAATATATTTTTCTTGAGGACACTAAATAAAAAGAAAGAAGAAAAGTGAGATAAAAGTACTAGTCTGGAGCTGGCCTTGACGGGAACTTCCTTAAAGAGAAGTAACAATATAGGAGGGGGAGGGAAGTATATGGGAGGGGAAGTATAACGGAGTGGGAAGTATGTGGGAGGGGAAGTATGTGTTAGGGGAAGTATGTGGGAGGGGAAGTATGTGGGAGGGGAAGTATAACGGAGTAGGAAGTATATGGGAGGGGATGTATAACGCAGGGGGAAGTATAACGAACGGGGAAGTATAACAGAGGGGAAAGTATAACAGAGGGGGAATTATAATGGAGGGGGAAGTATAAGGGAACGAAAGTATAAAGGAAGGGAATTTCGTATGGAGGGAAAGTATAAAGGAGAATTTTCTAAGTTTGTTTTTTCAAAAAATTTTTCGGGTTTTTTTTTTTTTTTTTAAATTTTCTAAGTTTTTCTTTCGAAAAATTTTCTAAGTTTTTTTTGCCCGAAAAAAAAATTTTTTTTTTTTTTTCAAAAAATTTTTTAAGTTTTTTTCGAAAAATTTTCCGGGTTTTCCTTTTTTTTTTCGAAAAATTTTTTAAGTGTCAAGGTAGAAATAATGGGCTCTTTGGCCTAGGGGTGTGCCTCTCGTAAAGGGTAGAAGTACGAAATTTCTCCCTACTAAAAAAAATTAATAAATAAAAAGTCGCAATTTTTTTACGCCAAAAATTCTTAAAAAATATAAGGAGTAATTGGTAAAAATTTGGTGAAAATCGGATTAACGGTTCGGCCGCAGCAAATTTTTTAAAATTTCAAACAGACATATCTCCGCCATTTTTTCGAAATTCAAAAATCGCCCTCGTTACATTCTTGCTCACCGGCTAAAGAAATTTGGTGAAAATCGGATGAAAACTGTGGCCGTAAAGTGTTCCGGAAAAAAATGCTACGGCCGGCCGGCACCACAGACAAAGTTGAGATCGGTAAAGATCAATATTCGATTTTACCCTCCGGGGTCTGGAAGACCACTCCCCAAAAACCCGACGTGGAGGGTATCACAATAACTTCTTTAAGGAAGTTAAAAAGAAAGAAAGCAAAAAGAAGCTTAGAATGTATAATATAAGAGTTTTTAGCTCCTCGGGACATCTGTGAACTAGAAGTCCTTATCGCTTAAACTTTTCAAAAAAAGAAAAGCTTTTATTTAACATTAAAGAGAAGTTATTGGATTACCCTTCATGACCAGTTTACCGAGTTCTTACGTTTTGGTCATTTAGGACAGTAAAAAATGTGTAAATTAGACTAATTTTTTATTTAATCTGTCTTTAAAGTCAAAGTAGCGACAATAAAAATAGAATGTAAATTTTAATTTGCATTTTAGAAACAAAGCTTTGGTTGAAAGAGGTCTAAAGGAAGAGTCTAGCTCCTTGTTACTTCCTCTTCCTCACCCTTGTTTCTGCTTAATTAAAGTTACTTTCCTACCAAAGCTCCGGAAAAAGGGATGGGTTAGAGAAAGGTAGAAGGAGAATTAAAGTGTTTTTTAAAAGCCTAGACTCTTGGGGGTTATATCCCTTGAAGATGGAGGTCATTAGGAAACCTTAGTAAAAGAGTCAATACCCCGTGTTCTTTTGTCATTTTCAGGGGTAGAAAAAAGGGGCTTTTTTGATCCTCATTTAAGCCATTCCGATCAATTTATTATTAATAATAATACTCTAAAAACTATCGTGTAAAACCAAGTTTTAATGAATCGTGTTCTGATTTTGAAACAGCCCTCGAAGCTTCAAGTTAGCCACAACTTGACATATAGCCCGCTAATTAGGTCAAAATCCCTTGTCCTATTTTTTTTTTCATTCAATCAACTTTTCTTTTAAGCTTAAAAATTACTTTTTGTGTAGATGTCCGACGACGATCGGATGTCGTTGACGACGGCCGTTTCCGACGACGACGACGGAGAGTCGGTTCACGCTTCTCCTTACCGGGCGAAGCAAACTGGAACTGCGGCCGCGTCTTTCAACTGTACAGGAGCCGTCCGCAAAGCTGGGTAAGTCATTTTGAAATACAATTTAGAGGGTTACCAGTACGATCAGCTGGATCTATGCATTACCGCGCAGTCTCCGTAGCTAGTAGGTTCCGTCTTGAACTCTTACCAGGGTGTCTGGGGTTCGATTCCCGGATAGTAAGTGGGATTTTTGTTTTGAAGAAAAATTTCGAGTATTTCTTCTACAATAGATAAAGCCGCTTCTTTGCAGCTGGCTTTGAAAAGGGGGCCATGGTAATATGGCCAGAGCACCCACCTGGGACCAGCTCCGATTTGGACAGCTTAGGCTAACAAAAGGAAATAGAAGTAATATAACAAAAAGAAAAGCGATAACAAATTATGTTTTTCTATTCCCTTGACCCTTCTCTTCTTTTCTGGTCACGTCCTTAGTGGTTTAATTTAATAATAGAGAGGATCCCTTAAAATAGACGCCCTATAACTTCACAATTAATGGATTTCATCAAAAAAAAAAAAAAAAAAAAAAAAAAAAACATTTTTTGCTTCTTATATGAGGCGCTCCGGGTACGAAGGGCGAACTCGACAAAACGTAGTTTCGAGATATTCGCATTTTAAAGTTTTCTGTTAAGGGCGAACTCGACAGAAAAGTCACTCTCTGGAATTTGCGTGGCGAGATTTTAGATTTTATAGAATCATAGAGGAAAGGGTTTTTTAAAAATTTTCGAATATTTTTTACGATTATTAATTCACAAAATGTATAATATATTTTTATTTCGTGGCGGTGAGCTGTTCCAAGAGGAGTGGGGCTCCCGGAAAAGGAGTGGGGGTAGTGGACTAGGATACGAGTTCGCCCTTCGTACCCGCTCGGATATCGCAGTTAGAGCTTTGCCGCATATCGGTTTTTACGTATTTTAAAGGGGAAAAAAGGGCAAACTCAATATAAAAATTACATGGGTGTATTCTTCAAAAGGTCTAGAATCTGAAAATGAAAAAAAAAAATTTGTCCGATGTCGAGTTCGCCCTTCGTACCCGGAGCGCCTCATATGTTATGCGATATTTACGGTTGTGCATAAAGAATGGCTTTATTCGTACAAAAAATCACAACTCCTATACGGATTAATATTGGCACCATCAAACTAAAACGATGGAATTCAACCTAATTTTTTATTGACTTGCAAAACTAGACCACCATTTTGATATTGATGATTTTAAAACTATTGCTATTTTTAAACTAGTAGAAAAAAAAAGTTTGACCTCAATTTTAACTTATAAATTAGTTGGGACATTTAGATTATCTAACCCGAATTAGAACATTAATCTTGAAGTTTAGAGTTAGTTAACAACTATTTCAGGGTGTTTAAATTGACTCTTTTAATTTAAATCTTTTTTTAAAGTTTTATAAAGGCCATTTTTATTTAAAATTCTTGTTGAATATTTATAGCGGGAATGTAGATATCGGGGAAAAATTCAACCCGTTTCTTACTTTTCACAAGTATTTGCCCTCGTAAAAACGTTTTTATCCTTTTTTTCCACCTAACGCTTTGTGAAGATGAAATGGGCATGACGTCATACGAAATCCTGTTACGAAAATAGTTTTTAGACTTTTTCCCCTTTCGTTTATTAAAAAACGATCCAATTAGCGGTTATGAAGTGATAAAAAAGTTGGTGTCAACCTTTTTTTCCCCCCTGGCGAGAAGAAATCGTAAAAAAGGCTCTAACTTTTCCTGAAACCTTTCCAAACTTGCGAAGATAAAAAAATAATCTTTTAATTAAATAGTTAAATAAATACAACTTTTTATTTAAATGAACGAAATAATTGTTAACAGCTCTTTGTGATCAAGTTTGCTCAAAGAGCGGCTTCTGTGGTATTCGCAGACATATGAGCCATTATGACGTGAACAGTAACATTTCCGCTTTTCAAACTTTCTCACCCTCCGTCCACTTTTGTTTTCGAGTAAAATTCAATATTGACCAGGAAGTGTTTTCATCATTGAATTTATAAAACTGGAGGAGAACAAAGATGTTTTGTGTAATGTTTTCAACGAGAGCTGTTTAGGTTTAGAAGGCTTAAGAGTATTAGTTCGGTCATCCTATTGTTTCCCATTCCAGGTGTTTCTAATGGCGGAAAACACATTACCCTGTTTAAAAGCACCACGGAGAGAGAATCCCTAACCATTGCTTTAGCCTCATGAGGAATTACAAACTCAGAGGGCAACCCGTTAATGAGAACCCTCATTTTTATTTATAATTTGAATTCCCGATTTTCGTCAAAACAAACCTTCAAACTCAAACAGATCGCGTTCTAATAATGGATTCCTCGGTTTACTCAGAGCCTTGTATAATTAACCAGGCCGATTTTACCATAAAATTTTTTAGTTTCAACAAAACTCTTTTTTATTTAAAAAAAAATAAAAATTTCCGTCGCTCCCTTTTTTTCAAACCTCCGAGAACCCCTAGTGGCCTTGCGTGGGGAGCTAACACTCTGAAGAAAAAGAAAGGCCAGTGTGGGAACCTCAAAAATCGTGAACAGTCAACATTCGTCTTTCCTCCTGCGCGAAGGCCGAAAAGCAAACAACAGATTTCTGGCATTTTTGACCAAAAATTGACTTTTTTTAAGGCATTTTTGACCAAAATTACCTATTTTAAGGCATTTTCGACCAAAATTGCCTTTCATTAAAAGCATTTTTCACAGTTTTTGTCAGAAAAACAACAGAATTATGGCATTTTTGACCAATAATTACCTTTTAGGTAGATTTCTTTTCTTCAAAAATCTACCTATTGTAATGTACCAAGTTTATATATACATATGTATATATTAGCACGATAACTGGAGCAATTTTAATGTGAGGGTGACGATATCCGGTATTTAGAGTTTTTATCTCAATAGCTCGGACGAGTTCGTTAATGGCTGAAATCGGACCAGCGATTCACCTACTTTACTTAGGGCTTAAAAGACAAAATTGGCATTTTCTATTGAAATCCTAGTCCTTTTGCAAAAAAAATTGCAAAAAAAAAAACTTTAAGACCTCTGCGAGGGCGTGTAAAAAATTAATTAAAGCAGGTTTGGACGAGCCAGGCGCAAAATATTGAACTAGCTAAACTTTAAAAAAAATTTGAATTTATACCGGGAAATTATTAAATATTTTATTAATAAAATTATCAGATGTTTTTCTAGGGGCTCAGTGGCGCAATTTTTCTTATATCATCATTTTTATAACATAATTATATATTTTGTGTTTATACATATTAATTTTAATCATGAAAAGAAATCTACCTTTTAGTCCCTGCTACCGCAGGGTCATTATTTTAAGGCATTTTTGACCAAAATTGCATTTTTAAGGCATTTTCGACCAAAATTGCATTTTTAAGGCATTTTCGACCAAAATTGTCTTTCATTAAAGGCATTTTTCACAGTTTTAGTCTGAAAAACAACAGATTTATGGCATTTTTGACCAAAAATTGACTTTTTTAAGGCATTTTTGACCAAAATTGCATTTTTAAGGCATTTTCGACCAAAATTGCCTTTCATTTAAGGCATTTTTCACAGTTTTTGTCTGAAAAACAACAGATTTAAGGCATTTTTGACCAAAAATTGACTTTTTAAGGCATTTTTGACCAAAATTGCATTTTTAAGGCATTTTCGACCAAAATTGCCTTTCATTAAAAGCATTTTTCACAGTTTTTGTCAGAAAAACAACAGATTTATGGCATTTTTGACCAAAAATTACCTTTTTTAAGGCATTTTCGACCAAAATTGCATTTTTAAGGCATTTTCGACCAAAATTGTCTTTCATTAAAGGCATTTTTCACAGTTTTTGTCTGAAAAACAACAGATTTATGGCATTTTGACCAAAAATTGACTTTTTTAAGGCATTTTTGACCAAAATTGCATTTTTAAGGCATTTTCGACCAAAATTGCCTTTCATTAACGGCATTTTTCACAGTTTTTGTCTGAAAAACAACAGATTTAAGGCATTTTTGACCAAAAAATTGACTTTTTTAAGGCATTTTTGACCAAAATTGCATTTTTAAGGTATTTTCGACCAAAATTGCCTTTCATTAAAGGCATTTTTCACAGTTTTTGTCTGAAAAACAACAGATTTATGGCATTTTTGACCAAAAATTGACTTTTTTAAGGCATTTTCGACCAAAATTGCCTTTTTAACGTATAAGCCTCTTCTCTTTTACTGTTAATTAAACAAAAAACGAGTGGAATGTAATTATTTCCGATAAATCCGTGTGTCTTGAGGAGCTGTTTAAAGTACGAAGGCGCAAACTGGAAAGTACCATCTAAAAACATGGTTAGTTTGTTGCAGTAGTAAAAACGACCAATTCTCCTCGCATTTGTTGATAATCAAGTATTGGCCCAGTTGGATACAATTATTTTAGTGTTCATTGGCCCAGTTAGATACTTATGATTTTGATACAATGGCCCAGTTAGATACGTCCATCGGCGACATTTTTTATCAGGTTGAAAGGATTGGCCCAGTTGCAAGACTCCCAGTAGTTATAGGTTAATATTTATAAGACCCCCTCTCCAAAATTATTCTTGGCAAAAGTCGCATTTTTTATTCCTTACAGCATTAGTGATGCCATAATATAAGTTTAATTTTCATTTAGGGGTATTGATTCGGATTTTGATTATAAAAGCCATGAATTAATCTCTGTTTAATTTTCGAACATGTTTTCCTTTGATGTAGTGATTGAATGGGGGTGGATCCTTTCGGCCCTTTCGGTCCTCGGTCGACTTTGAAAGGGGAACAAACTGGAAATCAATCGTAGGAACCGTGGGAGGAGTAGGAGACGTGCTGAGCCATTGTTCGACTGTATTAATCCCAAGGAGGCCGTGATTGCTTCTCCAGACACGTGAAGGAGATTTCTTTTTATTATATTTCCACAAAATGTTTTCTCCATTTTTTTTGTTTTTAAAAGAAATAGTCTTATGCTCGTAAGATGAGAGTTGTTCGGAATCCGTGACCTTTTTTTCCTCCTCTGGTAATCTATAAGTCTCGAAGTCGAGTGGCTTTCTGATAAACGATGTGGAAGTCGTCGAGAAACAAAAGTGGTGATTACTGAAAGAAAACCCCGTTATGGAGAAAAAAAGCCATTTCTCACTCTTCAATCACCATTTTAAAATCCACACTTCGGTCGAATTTCATTCGATCAAAACCGATTTTGGAGTTGACCAGCTTGCTGCGATGGATCTTCAAAATGGAGATTTAATAGCTTATTGGATTATTAATGTTCAATGAACTTGAAAGAGATCAAAGTAAATGCAACTGGACGTCTCAGGTGGTTTCTGTAATGCGCGTATGCTCTCGGCTGTCATAGCCCACTGCCTGTCAAAAAATTTAGAAACGGGGTTTCTTGGACAGAAATCCAAGGAAAAAAGCATGAAAAACAAGCATTTACGCCCGAAAATTCCTTTCAATATCAAAAATCTGGTGAAAAACTAAGGAAAAGAAATCCAGTAAAAGGGAGTATTCTGTATGAAAAAAGTACTGTTTGAAGAGCTTCCAACGAAAACTTCCTTAAAGGGAAGTAACAATATAGGAAGGGGAAGTATAACGGAGGGGACTTACAACGGAGGGGGAAGTATATGGGAGGGGAAGTATAACGGAGGGGGAAGTATAAGTCCGGGGAAGTACAACGGAGGTATAACGAAGGGGGAAGTATAATGGAGAGGATGTATTGCTTTATGAGGGAGAAACCTCAGTTTTTACACTGTTTTGTCAAAATTTCATAGTTTTCCATGATTTTGACAAAAAAATTTTGGCTTGAAGAGCCAAATACCTCAGTTTTCACACTATTCTGACGAATTTTTCATACTTTTCCATGATTTTGACGAATTGTTTTGCCACTTCGAGGAAGAAACCTCAATTTTCACAATATTTTGACGAACTTTTCTTAGTTCTTCCATTATTTTGACAAATTTTTTTTTTTTTTTTTTTTGCTTTATGAGAGAGAAACCTCAGTTTTTACACTGTTTTGTCGAAATTTCATAGTTTTTCCATGATTTTGACAAAAAAAATTTTCTCATACTTTTTCCATGATTTGACGAATTTTTTTGCCACTTCGAGGAAGAAACCTCAATTTTCACAATATTTTGACGAACTTTTCTTAGTTCTTCCATTATTTTGACGAGTTTTTTTTTTTTTTTTTGCTTTATGAGGGAGAAACCTCAGTTTTTACACTGTTTTGTCGAAATTTCATAGTTTTTCCATGATTTTGACAAAAAAATTTTTCGCTTGAAGAGCCAAATACCTCAGTTTTCACACTATTCTGACGAATTTTTCATACTTTTTCCATGATTTTGACGAATTTTTTTTGCCACTTCGAGGAAGGAACCTCAATTTTCACAATATTTTGACGAACTTTTCTTAGTTCTTCCATTATTTTGACGAGTTTTTTTTTTTTTTTTTTTTTTTTGCTTTATGAGGGAGAAACCTCAGTTTTTACACTGTTTTGTCGAAATTTCATAGTTTTTCCATGATTTTGATAAAAAAAATTTTCGCTTGAAGAGCCAAATACCTCAGTTTTCACACTATTCTGCCGAATTTTTCATACTTTTTCCAGGATTTTGACGAATCTTTTTGGCACTTCGAGGAAGAAACCTCAATTTTGACAATATTTGACGAACTTTTCTTAGTTTTTCCATTATTTTGAGGAGTTTTTTTTTTTTTTTTTTGCTTTATGAGGGAGAAACCTCAGTTTTTACACTGTTTTGTCGAAATTTCATAGTTTTTCCAGTTTTTCCAACTTCCGGAAGGGGGAGTTTTTTTTTTCGGAAAATTTTTCAAGTTTTTTTTTTTCGAAAATTTTTCCAAGTTTGTTTTTTCAAAAAATTGTCTAAGTTTTTTTGTTCAAAAATTTTCCGAGTTTTTTTGTTTAAATTTTCCGAAAATTTGGTGAAAATCGGATGAAAACTGTGGCCGTAAAGTGTTCCGCAAAAAAATGCTACGGACGGACGGCCGGCCGGCACCACAGACAAAATTGAGATCGGTAAAGATCAATATTCGAATTGACCCTACGGGGTCTAGAAGACCCTTCCCCAAAAAACCCGACGTCGAGGGTATGACAATAACTTCTTTAAGGAAGTTTAAAAATCCATTATTAAGGAAGTTTCTTGTCTAAAAAAATAATATAAGCGAGAAAAAATATTACAAACCGACAATTATTTTGAGAATGAGGTTTCTCGGAAGAAAACTGGAAGAAAACTAGTAAAAAAAAAAGCGAAAAGAAGGTTCACAAGAACGGAAAATGTACTGGAGTTCCGATAGTTCCCTTGAAGCCATATTGTAGGCTAACCAGGGTCATTAGAGTGCACCCAATTTTAGGAGAATGGCTCGAACACCAGAAACCTACATAGTCGATTAATGGATTTGACCACTATTGCAGATGATATCGTAAATCTCTTTTAGAACCTGTGGTTCTTTTATTTATAAAAATGACCAAAATAACTTTTATGGTCACTAAAACTTTACATTTTCAGTAGTGGCAGACCTTTTGATCGTCAAGATAAGAGTGACACGTCCTGAGAGGGACTTGACAGATAAAAAAGAAGCACTCAACGGACCCCCTGTTCAAATTGTATTTGAGCCGCCACTTCTCAAAGACGAAGAAAACCGCTCGAAGTTTTTTCCCCTTCTATAAAAAAAAATTGAAACATTAAAAAAAATTCCATATTGTTTTTTGAGAAAATTTTTACAGTATAAGGTTGAAATTTCGTTTATATCCTCCCTAATCATTTGAGCCGTATAAAAAAAAGGGGGAATTGCTTTTTATTCACCTCAATAATTGGAATTCGTTAAAACAAGTTGGACTAAAAACGTCAATTTACATATCGATCGAGTCGAATTAGATTTTTATTTTCACCGTAGAATATGAGAAGTGAAAAATAGAAGTGTAAAAGATACTGGAATTCCTTAGGGAAGAAAGTGGATAGGATCCTACGCCTTTTCTATAATATTTCAAGTTTAGTTTCCACCATCAGTCAACACTGACGAAATGACGCCGAGAGGGCCTCGACAAATGTTTCGTGTCAGAACTAGAAGGGCCTCTAATGATTCTAAAAACTACCCAACACCTATGACGTCATAACTCACGCCCTGAATGGATTAGCTTCAATGAGACTTTCAAAATGACTTTAGAAATGTTTTTGCTGCCACCAATAACGTTTAAACGGAAGTCCTTGAGGCTTCAAGCGTTTTGGATTTTTCTAAGTGAGCAAAGGGTATTTTTGGAACATTTTATAACTTCATTGATTAGGTACTCAGGAGAAAAAAAAATTTGTACAGTGCGCTGATGACCTTCAATTATTCAAAAAGAATTCTACTCCTTGGGATTCGAACGCAGGACCGCCAAACTGCCAGTTGAGCGGTTCTGGGTTCGAACCCCTTCGACTTGATTTTTTTTTTCTTTTGGAATAAATGTTTTGATTAGTTAATATTGAAATAGATTGTAAATTATAGAGAGTAATTAGGCCGTATCTCTAATTAGAATCACCACAGATGAATTCCGTAAATGTCAGGTAATCAGAGCGCTTGACGGAGTGCGGTTTCCGGCCTGGAATTCGATCAAACTAATTAGAAGCGTTAAAATCGATTTTTTGTAGTTTTAAAAAAAGCTGGAAGCACGTAGTTGTTTACACAAAGTAGTGGGTATCATGGCGGGTTTATTGATATTGCTCTGAGTGAGACGTGTCCCAGAGTCTACGTGAGCTGAATAAATGTTGTCCCTTGACAGAAAACTGTCTGCAGTTATTCGTCGACAATAGAAGCGACCCATATTAAGTTAAAAAGCCCCGAAACAAGGCGAATAAACTGGAGAAATTTTTATTCATGGGCAAATATGGAAAAATTACCAACTACTGTAAATAAACAGATTCATTTGAAATAATTTAAATAATGCCTGAAAACTAGAACTTTTTCGATTAGGGCTTCGATTTGGTTTTGCTTTTCGGTCAGGATTGTTCAAGTTCACTCGCGAAAGCTTCTTGGTCGTAGTCGACGTTTTTCGTCATAGAAAGAAGTGAGCCTTCTTTCATGTCCCATTCTTGACAGTTTTCTCTCCAGACTTTGAAACTATCGAGGACTTCGAGTTCTAAAAGTTGACAGTTTGAAACGGCTTCTTGGTAGCTGTACATTTCGTTGGCTTCATTTTCGTTTATGGATTCGGCCATTTCTTGTTCTTTTTCGTTTTCGATGTCGATCTCTTCGCAGTGAGTCGGTGGCTCGCCGGCTGTAGCGGAGCGTATTCAGAGAATGTTCGCATGAACTCATCCAGGCTATCATCGCTATCATACACGTTTTTGTATTATCCCCGATGAACGAGTCTCGTAAACTTGCGTTAGTTTACTACCTCTGAACGGCAAATACGACCCTTTTCGTCCCAAAGCTCTAATACATTCTTTCAAAGCTAAAGAGACTTGTTGATTCTGCACCTTCCATTCTGGTCAGACGATTCGCCGAAGAAGTATCTGCCCTCGTTCATTCCCGGCTAAATCAATCAAAGAAACTTGCCATGGATCTCACCAGATTCGTTCCGGAGTAAAATTTGAAAAACAGCATGCGATCTTGAGGAATTTGAGTTTGCTGACGTTTGCCCGGATGCTCGCGTCCTATTCCGGTTTCGATAATGCTTAAAACTTCTTCTACAGATTCGACTTTGCCTTGATAAATTGGATTGTACGAAAATGAGCTTCTCGGCGCGAGGGAGCTTCTCGTATGCGAATAAATCGTTTTTGAAGGGATCTCCTTCACTTCGTGAATCGGTGGCGGTAAAAGATCGTCGTTCAGTTCCAACACGGCTTCAAACTCAATGACTTTTCCTTTCGTCTCGCCCTTTTCGAACCATTCCACAGTCACAATCTTCATATTCGGATTCACGCTGGAAACAATCGCAGGATGAGTCCTTCCATCTGTTCTCCTTATCTGAATACTAATCCCAGATCTAAGCAAATTTTTGTTTTCATCCATAATCAAAAATTTTTCTAAACTTTTTTTGTGTCAGATGTTGTTCTGTCAACTTTCCACAACGAATTTAGAAAATAAGGGAACGAAAAAAATGTTTTGTTTTATATCATTTAGTGAATTAAAAATTATTAAAAATAATAAAAGTTTAAATACATGTGAAGAGTTCGATTCGATGAACATATGAATGACGTTCGACTTTTGTACTATTGAGTCTGCCAATGACGTAATCAAACAAAGGGTTTCTCCCACAATGATGTCATGATTGCCTATAGAAGATCCCAGTCGAATCTAGCACATAATTCATCTTAACAAACAATAATTGAAAAAATGGAAAAAAAACATTTTAAGAAATTTTAAACTTGTGCAGTAAATTCCTCACAAAGATTTATCGCATTCTTTTCATTTCAAACCATAAATAAACCCTTCCCTTTCAGGCAGATTTGTCATGTTTAATTGTGGTTTTTGATTTGTGTTACCGCAAGAAAAATCTTCTTTTTCAAAAAAAAATTTTGCAACCTTTTTTAGGTAGATTTTTTCTATTCAATCGGATTTTCAGTGCAAAGAAGATTGTGGAAATGACATGGAATCGATTCCCCCCCCCCTTCGAGGGGACAAATCCTGAGACGCAGGTGGTCTCATTCATATTTAATGGCATTCAGAGCGTTTTCATTACAAGTGTACAACTTTTTTTTTAATGTGCATTTTTCAAGTCTATAAAAAATTTCAAAGTTAACTGAAAATTTTACACCCTGTTTTAGGTTGATATGAATTGCTAATTGGTATTATTCTAGTTTCAAAATGAATTCGTTTTTCTCACAAGATAAAACTGACTGTGCTCATTTATTATTTAAATAGTTTCTTTCTAATTAAAAACTTGAAGATTGACTAATTTTACTAATTGTTTATAGTTTAATTTATCAACTTATAAATATTATACAGGGTGTCCGGAAACACATGGCAAGCGTCTGGGAGAGCGTAAAAAGTGGTTTTACGGAAAAAAGTTAAATGTAAACCCCCCTTAATTTAAATCAAAGAATTTGATGGTGTAGTTTAAAATCCGCCTGGATATACAGGGTGTCCCAAGCACTAACTTCGTTATTTCAAATGACAACCCCCATTTTTTATTTCAGATTCGTAATCTACGCAAAATTTCAAGTAGATTTAAGTACTCATATGACGATTTTGGACAACTTTTAAAAAATGTCAAAATTTAGCGTTTTTTGCGCTAAAATCCGTTAAAATTGACCTAGGAGACTCGTTTTTTTTTAATTCCACTTATTTTTTCCCGAAGAATCCAACTGTCTCAAATTTGAGCATCTTCGCATTCGCGCAAACGCTAAAATTTTACATTTTTAAAAGTTGTCCAAAATCGTCATATGAGTACTCAAATCTACTTGAAATTTTGCGTAGATTACGAATCTGAAATAAAAAATAGGGGTCTCATTTGAAAAAACGAAGTTAGGTTGTGTCTGGGACACCCTGTATATCCAGGCGGATTTTAAACTACACCATCAAATTCTTTGATTTAAATTAAGGGGGGTTTACATTTAACTTTTTTTCGTAAAACCACTTTTTAACGCTCTCCCAGACGCTTGCCATGTGTTTCCGGACACCCTGTTTATGGTTTTTTACTGTAAGATTTTTAGATTTTATCGAGTTTTTTAGGTCAGAAGTAACTCAAATTACAAGCTCCTAAAAGGGATTGACATTGATATTATTTTTATTAACTCAAATTACAAACTTGAAGATGGACTAATTTTGCTAATTGTTTATAGTTTAATTTATAAACTCTGCTTATAAATATTATTTACGAGTAATATTTTTACTGTAAGATTTTTAGATTTTATCGAGTTTTTTAGGTAAGAAGTAAAGTCAAAGTAGGATTTTCAAGGAATCCTTGATGAAAGGGTTCCTTAATGAACGTTTTTAAATACTTCTTCGATTTTTTTTAATCAACGAATTTAGCGTAAACAGATTAAAAAATCCATTATTTGAGCTTCGCAGTGGGAAATAAAATTCATATGTGAACCCTATCCGACATTCGGAGACTTTTCCGCCTTACTGACTTACAAATTGGCTCTCTTCGCTTCGACGAATGCGGGCGACAGTGAAAAAGATCATGACCGACGTCTCCCCTAATATTTTCGTTTTCCTTTTTTTTATTTAGTTAAACTGGGGTGGAAAAAAATTAAAAAACAAAAGTTTCCTCACATATTTCTTATTCAACTCACGTGCCACCGACGACGTTCAATCCTTGCGAAAAGATCAAAAGCGTTCTTCTATCGTATAAAAGACTACCAGGCGACCTAGTTTATACCTTGCTATTTACGATAAACATAGTTTAAATTTCAATATTACGCTCTATCTTAGGATAAAAAAATTATATGAAAATATAAAACTGTCAAGTAAAATCTTGTTAAAAGTTATGCGATTTTCAATCCTTTTTATGAAATCCATGATTTTTTCTGAAGAACTGGAAAATCCTCATATATGGCAGACTTTGATAAATTGTTCGAGGGTTCATTTATCATTTTAAGATTAATTAAAAAGTGACGTACTAATCTTGTTATGTGATGAATTATATGCTTATGAACTCGCACATTTAGCACAAAAATGTGGTTGTTAAAATTTAATTTTTAGAAAACATAGTTAAAATTAAAAATGATTCAGAAAGTGATTTAACAAACATTTTGCTTTTGAGAATAAAAAAAGTGATAAAAGTATAAAGAAAATATGCAGGAAGTAACCTTTTTCAATGAATACGTTTTGACATTTTTACCTCTTGAAATATTTAAGAAGTGTTCAGGTTGAAGTCCACTTGGAAGGGACTTCACACTAAAAAAAATTTTTTTTTCTTCACCTTCTCTGTCTTGACAGCGGGTACTTAATGAATATGAATAGGGGTTTAAATGGAGCCCGAGGGAAGACAAAACTAGGTTTCACCGGCCCGTGATGAGCCCTCGGGGCTTCTTTGATTCTCCCAAAACACGGATTCAATATTAAAATAAGTAAACCTTTCGAGTACAAAAGGAGAGAAAACGAGGAGGGGATTTAATGGAAAGCGGAGAAAAGCCTTGGGATCTATACTTTCAACTTTTTTTCCTTCTTTTTCGTAGGTACCTTTAAAAAATGAATAAGCAGCTAAGAGCTTTTTTCGGACAAAAACTTGAACAATTTAAGGCAATAATGCTGTTTTTCGATTAAGAAACACGATTTTCATCCTTTTCAATTGATCAACTCTATAAATTTACACGATTTTCCTTTTTAAGCACCTAAAAAACACCTTGCGCTTTAACTTTATCTTATCACG
This sequence comes from Orius insidiosus, assembly GCA_014119065.1. Lineage (NCBI taxonomy): Eukaryota > Metazoa > Arthropoda > Insecta > Hemiptera > Anthocoridae > Orius > Orius insidiosus. Next base: position 18,266 of record JACGAQ010000661.1, on the reverse strand, counting down.
TGAAAATTTTCATTATTGTATTAGGTGTACAAATAAAACTCAGCCACAGGGTTTGAATTTTGTAGATTTTAGCCGAGTTCATTATGTACCCTAGTAGGTCATTTTTCAAAATTTTAAACATTTTAGGCGTTAAAGTCCATCAAAAGTTGACCTTCTCCGTGTAAGAAGGTTATTGAAGTATAACCATTAAGAAGGTTAATTTTTAAGGCTTGTAAATCGTAAACCGTTACAGATATTGAAAAAATGCACTAAATAAAATCAGTTGGAAATTCAATTCTCTTTAATTTTTACTCTATTCATTTTTTCTCTAGGACGCACCGTTTTCAAGATAAATTTTTCAAAAAAAAATTATTTTCCAAAAATGGTGCATCCTAGAAAAAATAATTAAGTACTAATTTATAGAGAATTAAATTTCCTAAAAGTTTTATTTATTAGGTGTACAAAATGAAACTCAGCCACAGGGTAAATTTGAATTTTGTAGATTTTAGCCGGGTTTCATTTTGTACACCTAATAAATAGCTTTGAGGCCAGTTTTGCAAAATAAATCGTTTTTCCCCCCTCTCTTAAATTAAAATCTGCTCATTCTTACAAATTTGGTTGAATGGTATCATCTGAGTAAAACTTGAGTTATTTAGATGCACCATTTTCGGAAAATAATTTTTTTTAAATAAATTTATCTTGAAAACAGTGCGTCTTAGAGAAAAAATGAATAGAATAAAAATTAAAGAGAATTAAATTTCCAACAGATTTTATTTAGTGCATTTTTTCAATATCTGTAACGGTTTACGATGTACAAGCCTTTAAAAATTAACCTTCTTAATGGTTATACTTCAACAACCTTCTTACACGGAGAAGGTCAACTTTTGATGGACTTTAACGCCTAAAGTGTAGTAATCCGAACTACCCTGTACATAATAAAACATTATTACTTCTTTATTTTGGGATTGTTTACTTACGTTTGCCTGTTTTGAACGCTTTTGTTTTCGTCTTTTGTCAGGGCTTTATTCTAAAACGACTTCCGTGAAAGAAATTTATATGCGGGACTAACTTTCATCACAAACAAGAAGATAAATTACACTCTTCTTTTTCTATCCCCTTACGCATTTTGCTTTTGATTAGAAGTGTAAACTCAAACAAGGACTTGTTAGATAGAAAATTGGCAAACACGAGAAATGTCAACGGTAAGGTCAAGTCTGAAGATTCGGATTTTTAATAAAATCGATATCGAGAGGTTTTGTTTATAGGGATGACATACGGGGGGTGAATATAACGTACAATAGGGAAGGCTAGGGCTGTCCAGATAAAAGCGACTCGTGGAAAACCCCGGGGGTGTGGGAAATGACGTCATGAGAGATACGAGGTTTCAAAAACTTGGTACTTTAACGATGGTTCCCAAAACGAGATAATTATACCTGTTGGTTCCCGGGCTGAAAATTGCAATATACCCGATGGTTCCCGGGCTGAAAATTGCAATATACCCGATGGTTCCCGGGCTGAAAATTGCAATATACCCGATGGTTCCCGGGCTGAAAATTGCAATATACCCGATGGCTCCCGGGTTGAAAATTGCAATATACCCGATGGTTCCCGGGCTGAAAATTGCAATATACCCGATGGTTCCCGGGCTGAAAATTGCAATATACCGATGGCTCCCGGGTTGAAAATTGCAATACACCCGATGGTTCCCGGGCTGAAAATTGCAATATACCCGAAGGTTCCCGGGCTGAAAATTGCAATATACCCGATGGTTCCCGGGCTGAAAATTGCAAATACCCGATGGCTCCCGGGTTGAAAATTGCAATACCCCGATGGTTCCCGGGCTGAAAATTGCAATATACCCGATGGTTCCCGGACTGAAAATTGCAATATACCCGATGGTTCCCGGACTGAAAATTGCAATAACCCGATGGTTCCCGGGCTGAAAATTGCAATACCCGATGGTTCCCGGGCTGAAAATTGCAATATACCGATGGTTCCCGGGCTGAAAATTGCAATATACCCGATGGTTCCCGGGCTGAAAATTGCAATATACTCGATGGTTCCCGGGCTCAAAATTGCAATAACCCGATGGTTCCCGGGCTGAAAATTGCCATAACCCGATGGGTCCCAGATATATTATAACAGTGAGTGTTCTGGAACACATTTTGTGGTGTTGGGTTTGAAATGTTGGAAAAGATTCCAATTTCCCAAAAACACAGTCCACATTTTTGTTCCGTTCGATTTCTAAATTAGAGCTTTTCGGATTGAAGGGCTGGAATTCATTATTAAATAATTTATTAATAAATTATTAACAATAAACGAGAAAAATAGATGATTTTTACGAAAAAATTGGCCAAGTTTCCACCTCCCCCCCCCCCCATTTTCGACAAGCTTGAACATGCAAGGCGTTGGTAAGCGTTCAATCGGTGTCGACGGTTTTCTGTTCAGTGGTGAATTTTAGTCGCCATTTTGGTTTGTTGAAAATCTAGTTCTCATGTTCATACTTCCCCCTCCGTTATACTTCCCCTCCTTTATACTTCCTCCTATATTTTTACTTCTCTTAACCCTTCGAGACCGTCTGACACCGGATTCTCTGCGCTACTGGCGCAGCACTTTTCCCCTCTCGTTGCCCCTCACTTCTCCCCGACCGCTCCCAGCACCTAGCAAAGCACAGAAAGCGACGAGTGATGCGATCATCACGTAGTTCATTTCTTCCCCAACAGATTGCCAGTTTTTGCATATCGCTAGCGTCACGGGAAGCGAAGGTATTAATTTTTTTAGAGAGGCTTCCCGCTGGCGCCGCTGGGCAACTAAAGAAACTTTCACATCTCCTTGAAAATAAACACGGGAACCATCGGGTATGTCGCTTTACTAGAAGCGGGAGCCATCGGGTATATTTGATTTGACGTACTTAGTCTCCGGGAACCATGGGGTATCCAACCAAAAACTTACATTTTCCGCTTTCCTTTTTTCTTGTGATCCAAACTTAAACAAATAGCGCCATTTGCAAATGTCGAATAGGCGATCCAGTGAGCGTTCGAAGTGCCAAGTGTTGTAAATAGTCTTCCAAAAGAATACATCAAGTCACCTTTTTAGATTTTTTTTTTCCTCCCATTTAGATGAATAATTTGCATTATTCAGGAGATTTGACATCATAATTTAATCTTTTAATCTTCTTAAATGTCTTCTTTTTTTTTATTATTATTCTTAAGTTTTAATCCATAGCACCTGGCTGAGTTCGATAATTAATCCGAAAAGTTTTGAACTTTGCATATAAAAGTCGAAATTAAGTCAATTTAGACTTAAGTGGACTAAAAAGATTTTTGTGATTGATAAAATTTTTGTCCTTGATGATTTAGTGGGTTTTTGACGAAAAAAGCGTGTGTTTAAACGGGTGTTTTAGATAAGAGCACATGAATGGGACTAATGCGAAAGTCCATTTCCGTATTCAATCCCCGGCCATTTAAAACTTGCATCTCGTCAAAACTTTTTTCCGGTTTTTTTTTGTCATCCCTTCGACAATTTAAGCCCTTTTTAACGCATGAGTTTCGGATCATTAAGTTTTATACTGGAATAAATTAGTGGAGTTTTAAAATAACTGTCTGAATAAACGAGATAATCCTATTATATTATTACTTTTTTTTTTACTATGAAACCGAGTAAAACTTCCAAAATAGCAGGCAAAAATAACTTACCTTGGCTTTGAAAAAAATAAAATTAAAATAATGACCCTGCGGTAGCAGGGACTAAAAGGTAGATTTCTTTTCTACGTTACCGAACTCCCTTGAGCGATTTCAGACGTTACCGAACTCGTCCGAGCTAGCCCTAAATACCAAATTTCAGGATTCTAAAATAAAAATAAAAAATCTACCGAAAATTGCGCCACTGAGCCCCTAGAAAAACATCTGATAATTTATTAATAAAATATTTAATAATTTCCCGGTATAAATTCAAATTTTTTTAAAGTTTAGCTAGTTCAATATTTTGCGCCTGGCTCGTCCAAACCTGCTTTAATTAATTTTTACACGCCCTCGCAGAGGTCTTAAAGTTTTTTTTTGCAAAAGGACTAGGATTCAATAGAAAATGCCAATTTTGTCTTTTAAGCCCTAAGTAAAGTAGGTGAATCGCTGGTCCGATTTCAGCCATTAACGAACTCGTCCGAGCTATGAGATAAAAGCTCTAAATACCGGATATCGTCACCCTCACATTAAAATTGCTCCAGTTATCGTGCTAATATATATATATATATATATAAACTTTTCAACTGAGGATGGTTTTGGGGTCCAGGAGGTATGAAACGAAAAACGTATAGAAAATTTTTTGAATCTGCGACTACTTGGTACATTACAATAGGTAGATTTTTGAAGAAAAGAAATCCTAAATGCGAGAAATCAGGTGAAGAAAAGAATTACCAGAAAACACTAAAAATATCCGTAAGATGTGGGTTTTTTCCCAAAAAATACAAAGAAAACACAAAAAAATCGTTTTAAAAAAGGTACTTTCTCGGGGGAAGGGGGCAAAATATGATCTTGGCATGAAAAATTGAGAAAATGTCAAAATATCATCAAAAAATAATTATTAAATTAATAAAATAATTATTAATTAATTATTGTCTAAAAACACCACTTTTTCGGTGTTTTCCTGTCTTTTGTCTAAAAACACCACTTTTTCGGTGTTTTCTCCTTTTTTGTCTAAAAACACCCTTTTTCAGTGTTTTCTCCTGTCATTGACTAAACACCCATTTTCGGTGTTTTTCCCGTCTTTTGTCTAAAAACACCCCTTTTTCGGTGATTTTTCCTGTTTTTTTTTTCTTTCTAAAATCTCCCCTTATTCTGTGTTTTCTCCTGTCTTTTGTCTAAAAAACCTCTTTTCTCCTGTCTTTTTCCAAAAGCCAAAAAAAAAAAAAATGTCCAAATTCCATAAAAATGGCAAGGTACCTTAGTTTACAAAAAAGTAAATGTCAGAATGGCGTATGAGTACCGGTAAGTGAGGTCCCTTGGACAAAAGATTAAGAAAAGGACTGAAATGCCTCCCAAAAAAAGGTTTTACTCGCCCGGAAAACCGAGGAAAACATTTTTTCTGTAGAAAACTTCAAAAATCCTGTTTCCCTACTTCGTGTTTTTCCCTAGTCACTTATCTGCTACGGTAAAAAAATTTTTTTTTGCTAAATCTATTAAATTATTCTTGATTTCGTTTTCATCAAAGGGACGAAATTTTTAAAGAAATTTGAACTCTAAACTTTAGACACTTGATTATTTATTCAAAAGCCTGGAAAGCCATTAACGGAAAGTTTAAACCTTAACCGTACATATTTTTTTACCCCCCTAAATTCTCCTTCGAAGGGAAATAAATCCCCAAAGGTTACTTTTCCCGTAACAAGTCATGCAGTAAACCCAGCTGTTCTTCCGACACTGAAAAGGGTAGGAGCCCCCCCTCTAAACCCGTGTTTGTTCAGTCTTATATTTCTGCGAGATCTTTGTCTTTCTGTTTATAGGTCAAATCCTCGTATCTCGTTACCTAAAAACAAAAGAAAATATTATTGCAATTTTTACTCATCGAAAATTGATGAAAACATTATGATTAAATATTTTAATATCTCAACTTAACGAATCACCTTTCAAGTTGATTACAGCATTAATCAAAGTTATGACACAAAAATATTTTTTAAATAAAAATAATAGTATAACATAATATCAAGAAAAAGCCTGAAGGGGAAGGTGATTAAGGTTTCGAAAAATAAAAATAATTGAAGAAAAATGTTTTGTTTTCATATATTTTTTTATTAATTACAACGCAGATAATGACCCTACGGCGGAAGATTTCTTTTCTTCCCCTCATTAATATCATGAATTTCAGACATTAATGAATCACTTTAAGCCATTGAAAAGCGCTAAACATTTAGTGGCTGGTAATAAAAGTTCATATTTTAGTTTTTCTTTTCTTTCTTTGCGTATATTTACAACGGAAAAGACCTAGGTAACAAATAAGCCTCGGGCACTACGGTAAATAATGCACTGAGGCCGATAAAACTAACTTTACTGCCACCCGGTGGTAAAGGCTGGAGATGGGCCAAACATCTCTCTCTAAGACCCTACCTTTGAAAAAGAGCTTTTTTTCCTAAAGGTAATGTTTCTATCAATACGTAAAATGGAAGATTTCTCTTTCCTCAAAGATTGATCCTTCATCAATTCAGAATTTTACGACGGAGAGAAAAAAAAGTTGAATTTAAATTCGTATGCTGGGTGAAACATGTTAAATGTCAGTGAAGGAACATCAATACGCATTGCGGGTAGTCCTTTACTCTGCAACGTCAGTTCTTTTTACAAATGAAGCGAAGGGACTCCGTAATTTAAAAGAAAGAAAAAAAAACTCGGGATCCTTTAAAGTCTGTGACTTGCATTCTCTTTCGATTGGAAAGAAAAACAGGAATATTTTAAAATATTCAAAATCTTAAGATTTATTAGGAGGAAAAGGATTTACCCCAGTTGATAAATTATGTAAAGGACAGGAGGAATTTTCGAGATGGATTAAGTTTCATCGTATGCCGAATTCCCCGGACGGATAGTTGGGGGCGAAGAGAGTTTTGAATAATTTAATCTGACTGGCCCCGTCGAGGTCCTCCCCCGACGCACTTTGAATTAATGAGCGGTGATTACGTCAATTGACGAGAAGTGGTGGAAAAGCGGTTCATGGGTGAGGCGATAATGACGCCATATTTCAAATGATAAACCTGTTATCGGTCCTGTCCGGACACGGTTTTCTTTGTTGTGTCAGCTTTTCAGCGACCCACGATCGAAATCTCTAATCGTCCAGTTCCGTTTTAGAACCTCCGAATATCCCTAATATTTCAATATCCAATCGAAAACGATTTTTCAGGCAAAAAGAATTTTTTCCTTCCACCTTTTCGAAAAATGACCACTCATACGTAAAACGAGAATTTGATTAATGCATTTTTCTCCCCTCAAAATTGATGAAAGGTGTGACGTTTAAATGAAAAGGGAAATATTTTTCCCGGAAGAGGCGGTTAATTAAATCACCGACCACGAGAAACAAAATTAATGTACGCAGATTGAACAAAAGTATTTTTTTAAAATCCGTTTGATTTGAAAAGATTGTAAATTTTTATAAATCTCTAGCCCAGTTTAGGGTGGGACACCAGGAGAATTCGACTTTTTCTCCGTTTATGGCGTTATTTATCAAATCTTTTTATTTACTTGCTTATTTGAACCAACGAGTATATAAGCGTTAAAAATATCGCCTTTTCCATCGAAATTCTGACATTTAGAACCTTCTTTTTCATTCTATTCTTTCTGGGAACGAGGGGAAGAAAAATGGGAAAGTGCGTGTTCTCGAGGACATAGCATAGGCCTCCCTTTTGTCTGATAAATGTTATAATAAATTGTTTGACACGACCTGAAAACTCCTCCCATTTTCCTCGTCCGACGTCGTTTTTATTTTAACGATTCCCAACCGCCACTGCATTGCCGTGATTGTTACTTTCCGGTCGTGACTTGAAAAAATGTCAACGGTTTTATGATATTAAAATTTACATAATTGTATATAATTTGGGGGAGGCTTTTCCTGTTTATTTTTGACCTGGAAAATAAAGTTTTGAGGTGGGAAATGTAGGTATTCACAGTTGAGGAAGCAGATGTTATTAAAACGAGAACCAAGTCCGTACTTCCGATACGATTTCCTTCATCATGGGCCTTAATAACTAGCGGGGAAGGCCCTCGTCGCTCTCGAGCCCCGGAGGGGAAATTAATTTCACAATTACGTTCCTCTCTCTTTATTTACGAGTGTATAATTTAATTTTTATTCCTATTTTAATTCAGAACTCCATTTAAAAACCGCTTGGGGTTTTTTAAATTAAAAATAATTATATTTTACAATAATACTAAACCCGCAATACTTTTCAGTATTGATGGTTTAGTATTTTTCATGAACTTCTAGGTCCGAATTTTAATTTCCGGTAAAATTCCTTTTAGACAGTCAAATAAAATAAGGATAAGCGTGTAACGAAAACTTCTTTAAAGAGAAGTAACAATATAGGAGGGGGAAGTATATGGGAGGAGAAGTATAACGTAGGGGAAGTATAACGGGGGAAGTATAACGGAAGGGGAAGTATAACAGAGGGGGAAGTATAACGGAAGAGGGAGGTATAACAGAGGGGGAAGTATAACGGAAGGGGGAGGTATAAGGGAACGAAAGTATAACGAAGAGGGATGTATATGGGAGGGGAAGTATAACGGAGGGGGAAGTTTTATGTTTTTTTGGTTGAAAAATTTTCCGAGTTTTTTTTTAATTTTCCGGGTTTTCTTTTTTAAATTTGCGCTTTTTTCTGAAATATTTTTTAACTTCTTTTTTTGGTTCGAAAATTTTTCCAAGTGTCAGGGTAGAAATATTTGGCTCTTTGGCCTAGGGATGTGCCTCTCGTAATGCGTAGAAATATGAAATTTCTCCCTACTAAAAATTAAGAATAATGAAAAAGATTTTTTACACCAAAAGTTCGTAAAAATATAAGAAGTATTTGGTATATCGTAATTGGTGAAAATTTAGTGAAAATCGGACTATTGGTTCGGCCGCAGCGAATTTTTTAAAATTTCAAACAGCACATCTCCGCCAATTTTTCGAAATTCAAAATTCGCCCTCGTTAAATTCTTTTTACCGGCTAAAGAAATTTGTGTGAAAAGGTGAAAATCGGTTGAAAACTGTGGCCGTAAAGTGTTCCGGAAAAAAATGCTACGGCCGGCCGGAACCACAGACAAAGTTGAGATTGGTATAGATCAATATTCGAATTGACCCTACGGGGTCTGGAAGACCCTCCCCCAAAAACCCGAAGTAGAGGGTATCACAATAACTTCTTTAAGGAAGTTATTAATATTCTCCCGTCTGGGACCACAACCTTTTTCTGACAAAATAAAAAAATTTTCAAATGGCTTTTAAAAGGTATTAACAGAGAAGAGCCTAAATATTTTTTTATCTTGATCAAACATCGAATAGGGCCATTCAATAAAGCTAAAACGGTTAATTACGCGACTCAAATCCTCCCATTATTGTTATTTACAATATGGCTCTACTGTGGGGCCGTTCTCTGTTTTGTACAAGCGACCAATTACCCGTTATTACTGCCCTGTTAGATACCGACCCTTGAATTCCCTATTAGGGAGCTTACGTTCTCCGGTTTTTCAAGGCCTTAAAAACCCTCACTAAGGGCCAGATGAAATCTCGTCCTAATATGCGAACTCGTGTCCTTTTTTATACCCTCCATATTTTTAACTTTTTATCTAATGCATATTTTTATAGACTAATAAACTTAAAAGTTCAAATAAAACAAATTTGACGTTTATCCTTTTTTTCATGAGGATAAAATAAAAACGTTTTATAAAAACGGGGTAATTAAGTAGCTACAACGGACTTACTGGTTTTTCTACCTCTCCTGGGTTGAGCCGTTAGCAAAAAGCGGTTACAAGCCCCTCAGGGCTGTCCGACAAGAAAGTGCTTCTCTGTTTATATCCCTTCAGCATAAATTTTCCTGTAAAAGCACTGAATTTTCCTCTATCGAATATCTTTTATTTTCTTAATTTAAAAATGCGATTATAAAACAAAAGGTTTTATCGTTATATTGAATTTTGATGTATTGTTTGTAGAACTTTATTATCTTTTCATTATTTAATATTTACATTGGAGGATTTATTGAGGCCGAAGTTCCATTATAAACATGCGGTCATCAATAATAGCGAGCCCTCTATTTACACTATTTTAGTAATTCATTAAAAACTTAGGGATAAAATTGAGTAAAACCAGAGTTTTCATTATGTTTTTCCTCGATCCGTCTAGGAGTTATGATTTTTCGATACCGACAGGACCACCATAGTTTACTAAAATTAGCTTAAAAAATTAAGGTATAAAATTGAGTAAAACCAGAGTTTTCATTATGTTTTTCCTCGATCCGTCTAGGAGTTATGATTTTTCGATACCGACAGGACCACCATAGTTTACTAAAATTAGCTTAAAAAATTAAGGTATAAAATTGAGTAAAACCAGAGTTTTCATTATGTTTTTCCTCGATCCGTCTAGGAGTTATGATTTTTCGATACCGACAGGACCACCATAGTTTACTAAAATTAGCTTAAAAAATTAAGGTATAAAATTGAGTAAAACCAGAGTTTTCATTATGTTTTTCCTCGATCCGTCTAGGAGTTATGATTTTTCGATACAGACAGGACCTCCCTAGTTTACTAAAATTAGCTTAAAAAATTAAGGTATAAAATTGAGTAAAACCAGAGTTTTCATTATGTTTTTCCTCGATCCGTCTAGGAGTTATGATTTTTCGATACCGACAGGACCACCATAGTTTACTAAAATTAGCTTAAAAAATTAAGGTATAAAATTGAGTAAAACCAGAGTTTTCATTATGTTTTTCCTCGATCCGTCTAGGAGTTATGATTTTTCGATACAGACAGGACCTCCCTAGTTTACTAAAATTAGCTTAAAATTAAGGTATAAAATTGAGTAAAACCAGAGTTTTCATTATGTTTTTCCTCGATCCGTCTAGGAGTTATGATTTTTCGATACAGACAGGACCACCCTAGTTTACTAAAATTAGCTTAAAAAATTGGGGTATAAAATTGAGTAAAACCAGAGTTTTCATTATGTTTTTCCTCGATCCGTCTAGGAGTTATGATTTTTCGATACCGACAGGACCACCCTAGTTTACTAAAATTAGCTTAAAAAATTGGGGTATAAAATGGAGTAAAACCTTAATTATCCGGGTGTCATCTCAATCCGTCAAGGATTTATGATTTCTTATGCTAACTGGACCGGGGAAATTTACCAAGTCAATAAAAATTAAGAAAAACCTGAGTTTTCCAGATTTCTTACTCGATCCGTCTAGGAGTTATGTTTTTTTGAAGATTTTTAGACAAAATCACTTTTCTTTCCCTTTCAAAAAACCATTCAAATTTTACTTTTCCATTCGCTAAACTGGGCCACCATAGCCGAACAATTTATTGATATATTTTTTAATTTTCTGTAAAAGTCTAAAAGCTTAGTGAGTTCGGTCCGATCTATATTGCGGCGCCTGAACACGAGGGTAAAGAGCTTCCATTAGGCAAATGTAAACGATAAATTCTCATTCCCTGACACTATCCGAGAGAAATCACTTTCATCTTACATTAAAGTTTCATTAAACGTAAATTTAATTTTTGTTTCAGGTTTCTGTCGGTCAAAAAGTGGCTTTGGAAGAAACACCAGATCGAGTTGGCCCGAAAACGTGGCTGGAAAGGCTACTGGGTCTGCCTGAAAGGGACGACTTTGTTTCTACCCTTGCGACTCTCGTGAAGGACGATCCGTCGAAGCCGCCCCGAAACATTTGATTATCGTCGACGGAGCTATAATGCAACCGATTCCCGAACATCCGAAACGCGATTACATATTCTGCCTAAGTACGGCCTTCGGGGACGCATATTTGTTCCAGGTAAATATTATGTTAATAAAATGTGCGGGATGTCTTGGAGATTACACAGACGGTCGGGAATATTCAAAGAGGCGACGGCGGTTTCTAATACCCAAGGGGGCCTAATATATTCCAAAAACCCCTCACCCCAACTACTTACATACCGTCGGCCTAACATTTAAATCAGCTCCCTGAATTGCATTTGTAAATTGTCAAGACCCAAGTCATTTTCAACGTTAACCATATTCTTTTTTAAAATCACATTTAAATAGATTTAATTTTAGATAGCCAAAAAACTAAACATTTTCCTAAAAATTTTTTATGGCTTCACGATTATTCTTCAGATTGAGAAACAAATCGATCTTGCATACCTAGAGAAAATTAATAATCCAGATGCAACTTGATTAGACCAGAATTAATCCCAGAGCCCCTTAATTGGGACAGTGGCAATTTTGGAAACCCAGATATAACTAGGTTCCTTAACATTTTGGCAATTTAAACAAATTTCATCTTTTTTTAAGGGGATATGAGGGTTTTAAGTTGGTTACTTTGCAAATTTTTCGTTGTGAGCAACGGTTTTCGGTTTTTTCCCTTCTATCTTGAAAACCGTCGCTCAAAACGAAAAAATGTTAAGTAAAAGTAGCTACGGAAATTTACTACATAAAATATCTTATAAGTTTTTTCCGTCAGAGCCATATTTTAGGAGATATGAAGGTTTTAAGTTTTCAGACAGGCTCTGTAGGATTATTTTTAACCTCATAACTCCTTAAATATTGCTCTTACGCAAATAATAAATAAAGAAATTTTTGTAGGAAATCTTTGTACCTACAACTTTTACTTAGGACATTTTTTCGTTTTGAGCGACGGTTTCCGAATAGAAGGGAAAAACCGAGAACCGTTGCTCACAACGAAAAATTTGCAAAGCAACTCACTTAAGAACCCTCATATCTCCTTAAGTATTGCTCTGACAAAAAAACCAATGAATTCTTTTTTGTAGGAAATTTGTGTAGCTACGACTTTTACTTAGGACGTTTTTTCGTTTTGAGCGACGGTTTCTGAGATAGATGGGAAAAACCAAAACCGTTGTTAACAACGAAAAATTTGCAAAGCATCCAACTTAAATACTTCCATATCTCCTAAAGTATTGCTCTGACGGAAAAAACTAATAAGACATTTTATGTAGTTAATTTTAGTACCTACAACTTTTACTTAGGACATTTTTTCGTTTTGAGCGACGGTTTCCGAGATAGAAGGGAAAAACCGAGAACCGTTGCTCACAACGAAAAATTTGCAAAGCAACTCACTTAAGAACCCTCATATCTCCTTAAGTATTGCTCTGACAAAAAAACCAATGAAGTCTTTTTTGTAGGAAATTGTGTAGCTACTTTTTACTTAGGACGTTTTTTCGTTTTGAGCGGTTTCCGAGATAGAAGGGAAAAACCGAAAACCGTTGTTAACAACGATAAATTTGCAAAGCAACCAACTTAAATAGTTCCATATCTCCTAAAGTATTGCTCTGACGGAAAAAATTAATAAGATATTTTATGTAGTAATTTCAGTACCTACAACTTTTACCTTATGCATTTTTTCGTTTTGAGCGACGGTTTCCGAGATAGAAGGGAAAAACCGAAAACCGTTGTTAACAACAAAAATTTGCAAAGCAACTCACTTAAAAACCATCATACCTCATTAAGACGCTTTAGTTTTTTACCCTCCGCGGTCACTGGTGCTTAGTCCAGCTGAAAATCGTTGAAAAGTTTTGTTTATTTAGTAGACAAAATTTTATGAATTTCTTAGATTTAGAATGTCTGAAAATATTTGTTATAAAAAAATGGGTTTTTAGTGTGTCTACAGAAAGATTTGAGTAGGATTAGAAGTTGCACAAAGCGTTAGCCAGGACTGCTTATGTAGTAAGAACATGGAACTCTGAAAGTAGAAAGGGGATAGAAACGGATGTTAAAGGAGCCGGGGGTCGTCATTGGTAATCCTCGGGGAAAACAGAAGAGCTTCCGATTCTACCGTTCGCAGAGGGATCAAGTCCTTCCTTCAAGGCTAATGGAAACCTAACTTCAATCTAACTTCGCCAAGAGGTTGGAAAAGAGGACGAATGTTTAACTCACAGTTTCAAAAAGCTCTTACCTACTAACCTGTCACATATTCAATTTAAACTTTAAAAAGAAAAGAATTTGTTATCGATTACAGGCTCCTTGCCAAGTCGAATTGGAGAATTGGGTCAACAGTATACATTCTGCTTGTGCAGCCGCTTTCGCTAGGCACAGAGGAAAGACCGGTACTCTTCATTTACTCCAAGAAATATTCAGACTCGAAAAGCCATAGAAGCCGTAAGTTATAAACTAATTAAAAAACATTTTAAAGCCCTTTTTGAGATTTAGAATATAATGATTTTAATGAAAAGCGACACTTTAAGAATTTTCTTTTGTACCCTTTATTTTACGCCTACACCTGGCGGTGGGAAAGTAATAAAAAGCCCTCCTTTTTCGTCTGAGCCATGTTTAATTCAGGGAAAAGGATGTTTGCGGGTGATAAATCGGTAACGAGAAAGCTCCTCTCTAATTGGATCCTTTTTTGGTTTTTATTTTTCTATTTAAAAAAAACTTTCATACAGGATCATAAGTTAAAACATATGGCGGAGCTTCAGCTAAGCGTCGTCTCGGATCAAGAGACCAAAAGCCAAATTTCGCAGCAAATTTTACAATGGGAAGAAAAATTTGGAAAGGCTTCACTGTGAACAGTTTAGACTTCGTGTTACATGGCTAGTTTGCAAAATGGAATTACCCAAATCCAAAGGTAACATTTATGAGGAAATGAATTTTTATAATTTGATTTTATAGAGCCTTCTTACGCACGTTTCTCGAGCTACGAAGTCGACTTTGAATAAATTAGGTGTTTTTACTGTAGTCTTTTCATGCTTTTATATGCGCGGGTCGCCGAGCCTTTTGAACAATCTGCTCGCGGGAAGAGGTGCGACCAAACGAAGGCCTCCGATGCTCTCCAGGTCGAATTCGGGTTCTTCACGAAGATCTTTGCAAATGTCGAGGGAAGAACCTGATAAATCTGTGAAAGTCTCCGTTCCTGAAATCAAGTAGGTTTTCATTTTATCTCTGGCCAATTTCGTTAAGTATAAATGAACTCCCGCCTAGAATATATAGTTTGAACCGCAATACAGCCTGGTTCAGCGGGTAAGCCTACCTTGTGCCTGAAGCAGAAAAAAATGAAAGTCTTCCCCCAAACAGGACACACGAAACAAGCGAGAACAGCCCAAATTTCTTCCAACTACCGAAAATTTTAATAAACACAAAAACATTTCAATGAATTCTAGTTATTATAACGGAGGGAAACCACTCAATGAAGGGCTGGTAACCAACCGGGCCAAATATTTTCATCAACGACCCAAAAATATCTAACTGGGCCAACGACTTGACAACTATCGTGCCCAACTCGGCCAACCACTCGAAAGCCATAGTTACTAATTCGGCCAAAAACTGGTGCCCAAGTCGGCCAAAATTAATACCGTCGATTTTGTAGTAGGATAACAATAAAAAAATCAAAATTAAAAATTTACTTCATATTTTATTAATCCTACAGTTGTATCGTTTTATATTCGACTGTCAACCCGAACCTCTGAATTGCACGCCACCAAGCTTGAGTTAAATGAAACCTGACCACTTGTCGGCACACGGCCATGCCTTTTTTTAAGGCATTTTTGACCAAAATTGCATTTTAAGGCATTTTCGACCAAAATTGCCTTTCATTAAAAGCATTTTTCACAGTTTTTCTGAAAAAAACAGATTTATGGTATTTTGACCAAAAATTGCCCTTTTTTTAAGGCATTTTTTACCAAAATTGCATTTTTAAGGCATTTTCTACCAAAATTGCTTTTCATTAAAAGCATTTTTTACAGTTTTTGTCTGAAAAAACAACAGATTTATGGCATTTTTGACCAAAAATTGACTTTTTTAAGGCATTTTTGACCAAAATTACCTATTTTAAGGCATTTTTGACCAAATTTACCTTTTTTAAGGCATTTTTGACCAAAATTGCATTTTAAAGGCATTTTTCGACCAAAATTGCATTTCATTAAAAGCATTTTTTTTTCACAGTTTTTGTCTTAAAAACAACAGATTTATGGCATTTTTGACCAAAAATTGACTTTTTTAAGGCATTTTTGACCAAAATTGCCTTTTTAACTTATAAGCCTCTTCTCGTTTACTGTTAATTTAAAAAAAACGAGTGGAATGTAATTATTTCCGATAAATCCGTGTGTCTTGAGGAACTGTTTAAAGTACGAAGGCGCAAACTGGAAAGTACCATCTAAAACATGGGTTAGTTTGTTGCAGTAGTAAAAACGACCAATTCTCCTCGCATTTGTTGATAATCAAGTATTGGCCCAGTTGGATACAATCGTTTTAGAGTTCATTGGCCCAGTTAGATACTTATGATTTTGATACAATGGCCCAGTTAGATACGTCCATCGGCGACATTTTTTATAAGGTAGAAAGGATTGGCCCAGTTGCAAGACCCCCAATGAAGATTCCGTAAAAATTAGGCAAAAATCTGGCGACATGCAACTTCGTGATCGGTAACGATCTTCTTTCTACGGGGTCTGAAAGACCCTTACCCACTACAATAACTCCTCTTTAAGAAAGAAAATTAATAAATGAAGTCACATCCCTGTGGAACCCCTAATTTTACGAAATTTGGCCGAAGATTTAAAGAGCTTAGACTTTTGATGCTTATTTTTTGAATTTTTTTAGTTTGTAAATGTCTATGTAAGAGAAGGGATGACCGTGGAAGAGTTCTTAGCTGGCGCTTGTGCCAGGAAAGGTCTTAACGCCATGGAGCATTTCGTTCGGGTTAAAAAACGAAGAGATATGGAAGACCATAATTATTTCGTCCCACACCGTTCCGACATAATCGACACTTATGTAGATAACCTTTATAATAAAAGCAAATTTATTAATTAATTTTAATCAGCTCCATACGCACGAAATTGTTGAAGTCTGCGCCAAAATACTTTATCAAGTAGAACTCCAGAGGACCTCTTTAGAACACATGTGGGGCTTTTCCGTAGAAGCTGAACTTATCGAAAATGCCGACAGGCAAGACGAACTTTGCTGTTACGTGAGCCGCGTTGAAGATAAAAGCGTCGCATTGCACAACGGTACGTCCTCCACAGGGAGCAGTAGTAACCTTAGCACAATCGTTTATATCCCAGGTATGATTAGGTATGCTGAGGTAA
Source organism: Orius insidiosus (assembly GCA_014119065.1). Lineage (NCBI taxonomy): Eukaryota > Metazoa > Arthropoda > Insecta > Hemiptera > Anthocoridae > Orius > Orius insidiosus. The sequence goes on along the minus strand of JACGAQ010000661.1, from coordinate 1,569 downwards.
AAAAAACACAAACAATAAAAGCTCGTTATCAAAAAGAAGTTTTTTCATTGTTCAAAAAAGAATGGGGAAAAACTGTTTCGATTTTGGCTTCTGTTGACAATCACTTTAATTGATTTAAAGCCCAAAGGTAAACTTTACCCTCTGGGTTAGGCAAAAGGCCATAAGCCCAACTCAATTAAGTCTTAAACTTTTTCTTCCTTTTTATTGGCCCAACATCAACTTCTCATGCAAAAATCATATCATTTTTCTTTTCATTGAGTGCATGCTTGAGCTTTTTACCTCTTCATACCTCATATAAACCTTTATTATTTTTCTCATCGCTTGCAAACTTGGAAGACATTCTTCTTTTTTATAACGAAGGGTCTAAATAATAAATGTTTATATTAAGGGTGAATTGATGACGGGTGAGGATGGCAGGTAGTTCATTTTAAATCCTGCCATCAACCACCGTCTTAAACTCACCTAATTTTCTCTCGTTTTTCTTTAACCTCATTTTTGACCCTTAGGATTGATAAAAGGGGATGAAATAATGGTGATCAACGGAGCGATCGTGTCCGATTTGGACATGATGTATTTGGAGTCCGTCCTCCAAGAGGAGCTCTCTTTATGTATGATGATGAGGTCGTCGAGAACCGAACCTCCTGAAATGGGTGCGGGACTTCTCAGGCCGGACGTCGACATTGAATCTTTAGTATGCCCACCTCCGCCTTCCGAACCCCCGGTCATATCCGAAGAAATGATCTCAGACTTGATCGTCCCAGCTCCGGGATGGAGTAAGTTATTTTTATTGTTTACATCATTAAAACAGCAAACTCAATATTCTGATAAGCCTTTCATCTCATAAATTTGTTAGCTAACCAGCCATAGGAAACTAATTTAAGCATAACTGAGTTTATAATCCTTGAAGTTAATCAAGCAAACTTCAGAATCATCTTTTCATTAATGCGAAAACGTTGTTTTTTTCTATTTTGTCCCCCACTACAATTCAAGGTGAACGTTCATTAGTGCCGGATGTTCAAAAAAAATTTTTCCTATATCATTTTGTTATTTTAGGCAAAGAAATGTACAATGAACCCGAAACTTCCCCTGCGCCCATGTTCGAGTGAGCCGGCCACAAAGCAAACATCGCGGCAAACTCGTTTGAAATAGAAAATTTACTCAAGGTAAAATTGCTGTCAGTTCTGTTTGGTTTTAATCCCTTTTAGACGGCGGAACAAGTCACTGGTTTTTGCCGATCGCCTGTAGAAACGCGTAAGTCGAGCCCGACGGGGAGTGTCGTCAGCTCCCAAGCAGCGCTGACACCAAGTAGACAACTGACTGACGCTGAAAAATTAGAAAAGTCATCCTCGAGTTAATTGAGACTGAACGAACTTATGTCAAAGTAAGCTTCTTTTTATCATTTTATTTTATCTTTTTCTTCAGCATTTAAATAGTCTTCTTGAAAATTACCTTGAGCCTTTGAAAAAAGAAACGTTCCTATCTCAAGCGGAAATTGGAGCCCTTTTCGGGAATATTCAGGAGATTGTTTCGTTCCAAAGACAATTCCTTCAGAATCTCGAAGAAGCCCTG
>JACGAQ010000660.1:0-103574 GCA_014119065.1 Orius insidiosus | reverse complement strand
CGCTTTCTGTGGGAGCGGTGAGGGGAAAGTGCTGCGCTAGCGCAGAGAATCCGGCGTCAGACGCGGTCTCGAAAGGGTTAAAGTGTGGGTACCACAACGTATGTTCTAATCTATGATCATACAACACATCTTAATCTTTCACTCTAATTAGTGGTGATGAACCCACGATTGATGACCCACGACAAACACGAGCACAACGATAAAGAAACACAACAAGGTAAATATTATCTCAATACTAACACACGAGAATAGCTTCCGGTGCTTTCTTGATCTCCCATCGACAGCAAGCCATTCCCTCAACTCGTCAATAGTTCCGCACCTCTTCAACTCGCTGAATTGTGGAACTTAAACTTCAGACTTCTCGACATCTGCGACATCACAGCTCGCAGTTTCGTTCCGCAGTCTTCGACACAGCACCTCAGACCTTCACCCTTCTTTTCTCCGTACACACACATCTTAATCTTTCACTCTAAATTAGTGATGATGAACCCAAAATTGGTGACCACAACACGAACACAGCGATGAAACACAACAAGGTACATATTTACACTCTCTCCACATACAACACTGAACAAGAATAGCTTCCGGCGTCTTGATCTCCCATCGACAGCGCCAGCAAGCCATTCCCTCAACTTCAGCAGTTCCGCACCTCTTCAACCCGCTAAATTGGTGTAACTTCAACCTCGGAACTTCTCCATCTGCGACACTCACGTCGCAGCTCGACAGTTTGCATTCCAGCATCTTCAACACAGCACCTCAGACCTTCACTCTTCCTTGCTCCGTACACTACACATCTAAAGGTTTCAACTTCTCCAGGTTCATAAATTATTGTTCAAATTTTCTGTGAAGCCAGAATAACTTGCCGTATTGTTATTAAGTATGAGGTAGAAAGAAAAAAGTCATCATTAATTTTTTCACTAACATCTTTATTCATTAAATAACTTAAATCACTGGATGATTTTTTAAATATACTTTTTTTTTATCAATTGAAAAATAACGACACAATACAACTTAATGCAGAGATCACAGCCCAAGAAACTCTCTGAACTTTACAAAGTATAACGAGATAAAAAAAAAAGAAAAGAAAGAAAAAAGAAAGAATTATAGAAGTTGGGTTTCAATGAAGACTATGTCACACAAACAAACATCTACTAGATACAATATTTTTATGTACATATGCCCCTTTTATAACTGAAGCTTGTGTTTATCTCTTCCATATATTATAACTCTATAATTATTTGAGCAACTGACATGAATATACCAAATACATATATACAGATTTATTTAAAATCCCCATTTCAAAATATGAATAAAGACCAAAAAGATTTAAAGTGACCGATCACAAATCATAAGGAGGTGCTTATTTGGTCAAGTGTCCCTCACTCATAAAAATCAGTCACTAAAATTATTAAACCTCCTAAATGATAAGAAAAAAAACCTTTTGTACTCCAAATGGAAGTTTTTTTAAAATACGAAATAAATTAGTAGAGCTTAAAGACATTTGGTTTCAATTGCTTTATAGCTATATATTTCTATATTTAACATAAAAATGTCTATCTTTATATATATAAACAAGTAATTCGATAATAAATGAGTGATAAGTATTAGTAATAACCCATTATTGCTTAAAATTATTATATACATTATTTACAAATAATAGGTAACCACAGAGCCTAGTTTTATTACACGCATATACACATAGAGTGGTTACTATTAACAATTATACACATACCACTTTTTTTCTTCAAAATATAATCTTTTATTTACACAGAACAAAGTCCCGTTTATAAAATTTTTATAAATAAATTTACAAACAATAAAAACACTATTAATTGTTCGGTTTTTAAAAAACAAAAATAAATAAAAGGTTTTCTCTGATGGAATGAGGAGAGCGAGAGTCGAATCCGGTGAAAGTAAAAAGTCAAAGTCTTGTGAGATCGTGTCAATGTTTAGGTTTCAGTCGAACACCCTTCTTGCCGAACTACGAGCTAAACAGTCGCTATCACAATAAGAAGGTAAGGGATGTGGTCGACTCTTTCCAAGAGATCCGGTGCAGTCCTGATAAGATTTTCATTGGTAAAATCGCCTTTCGGGAACATATGAACGACGTAAGCAGCCTGAAATTAACCATTAGTTTATCCAAAAATATTCTTTTTTCATTTTACCTGTTGAGGGGTGTTTCCAGCTATGTTGATGATGCCCGCGGCCTGCTTTTGTTGTAAATATGAGATAAGTCCTTCTCGTAAGTTGCTGCTTTGTTGTAAAACGTCTTCAGCATCGCGACCACATGGTAGAGCCAACATCATACAGTGTTCCATACGGATCTAAATTTAATCAAAATATTATTTCTTTGCTTAAGAAGGGACTGCTGATGGCAGTGGTTTAAGTTTACTAACCTGCATCTTCCTAGCAACTCCATCGACTTGAGTTTGTTCTAGTCTCATCCTCTGTGCTATTCTTAACGGTGGTGTTGATCCGTCAGAGTTGTAAGGAAGAGATTCGGTCGCGATGTGTGGATTTCCAAAAACGAAGTGCATCTGAACAGCCGCCTGATCTGCTTTCAACGCCAACAAGCCTTGCCACATGACCGGATAGCGCTAAATCCAAAAGTTAAATATGTTTTATTTTTATTTTTTAAACAAACCTGAAGAAGAGTAGTCAGGTGGGGAGAATCAGTCGGTTGTGCCACCATTTGAAGACTTCCTGTCGGTTGTATTTGCATCTGTTGTCGAATCGCTTGAGGCGGCGGTGTCGGTAAGCCGTCGTAGAAATTATGACGTCCGGTCCCTGGGACGAAAACGTGGCCATATTGTGGCGATTCAGTTTTACGATCGTGAGGAGAACCCCTTCTGAGCTCTAACGGTGGAGAAGAAAGCCCAACGCCTCGTTCTGTATCGCATTTTACTAAACCTTCTACTCATAAAATTTAGAAAATATAAAGAACAAAATAAAATTTTATTACCTGGTGAATGATGGTAGGATCCAGTCATGCCGGCTTCTCTTAAAAGATGGTAGACACGCATTGGGTTGTGTACATAATGAGCTGGCTTGATGTGATGAGGTGGTGGATAATTAAGTACTTCTCCCTGTAAAATAATTAGTTTTAGTAACATTGCATTATAATTTTGGAATAGAAGAGAAAGAAAAATGTTTAAAAATGGGGTTGGGGAGGAGTTCATTACCTGTTGCTGCTGATGAGCAGGAGGGGGGATCCCTTGACTGGACCACTGCGGGTTGAGATGAAGCTCAGCCACAACACCATGCTGTTATCAACCACACACCATCACCGTTTAGTAAACCAAACACCACAATAGTATAGTAACTTACCAATGACGCTTCAAATGCCGGTACTGGTACACCTGCCTGCATCACTTGATTTCGCGATGCGGTCGGATGGGATGAAGGATGAGACAGAATCGGAACGACATGCTCTTCCTCAGGCATACCTTTAATAAGGACTCTTCCGCTACTAGCTCCGGTAACGATTGTTTGCGGATGTGCACGCAAAGGTGGACTTGCTACAGAACCTGGCAATATCGATCCATGATGTGGAGCTGGTGATCCAACAACAACATCACGCGGTGGAGCCTAAAAAAATATGTATAACCAAACTATTATTAATGCTAAACTTACGTTTCCGATAGAATGAAGTATATGGCCTTTTGGCGTCAAAGGAGAAGGTGCTTTGGATATCTGTACAGGCATGTAGGTGGTATTGGAGGTATTTTAACTCGACTGGGAGCAACCGCTTGAAGTAAATGCGCCTTAGGAGTGAGAAGCGGAACTGGAGGATGAACTCTATGAGGTGCCGGATTTCTTGGCACTGGTGATGTTTCCATCGGGTAGCTCGGGCTTGTCACAACTTTAGGTGCAGCTAAATGAAGCGGTTGGCAAATCGTAGAAACAGGAGTGATATGAGGTTGAGAAGAAATAGGTCGAACAACACTCGGACGTGTGGATGGAGTTCGAGCGATCGCTTCTTCTTGAATACGCTGTCGTTTTTCAGGTGGTTCACTACCTTCGCAGCTTTCCTTATGAACCGCATTACCCAAATTGGCCCTACTAATAAATGAATAAATGAGAGCATGAAAGAAACAAAAATAATAAATTAATCTTACCGGTCACTATGAACAGGGATGTATTGTCCTTCTTCGGATTCTCTCATAGGAATGAGGAGCCCAGTGACTGGATCAATGAGGGTAGTCGGTTCAGTAGGTTGAAGTCCGGCACGGATAAATTTACCGATTGGGGCAACAGGTTGAGATACTGATACAGAAGGTGCAGAAACAGGGGGTTGATGGTCACCAAAGACGTTGGCTGCGTCTGTGGTGGCGGCTGAGGCAATGTCTGAGGAGCTGAAGCAGGCGGCGGAGAAGAAGTTGGCGGCGGTGGTGATTGAGGCGCTGATGGAGCAGGCGCCGGCTGTTTGTACGCCTCGGCGATTTCCTCACCGTCTCCGTAACAGGAGGTGCCAAATTATGAGTTGTACTTCTCGTCGCTCTTCTTCCAGGACGTCCACGCACAACATCATCAATCGTATCATCAACATTACTTCTTCCATCCTTTTCCTATTAAAAATAAAACGTTAATAACCCAGAAATTTGCTTCTTAACATCAAAATACAACAGAAACAACATCAATAATAAGAAACAAGAAAAATGAAATCTCTTCATTCTTTTCCTATGTTTCCAATTGCGGTACGATAAGCTCTTTTGACTAAATTTCAAATATGAAAATAACTAAACAGCGAACACTCAATGCACAGTGCAGGTTGTAACCTTAATATTTAAAAATAAAGGAAGTGTCGAAAGAAATTTTCGGTACACAACCTGATAATTAATCTGTAGTCGTTTAGTACGTGTTCTACGAGTACGCCCTTCTCGTTCATTCTTCTTTGCACGGGATAACTCAATATCAGTTATCACCTAAAAATGTGCAAAGAGCGTTTTTTGTATATTTTTATGTGGCGAATTTTGTAACAAGTGTAAAATAATGATGACTTACTTGAAGGCGCCTTGATTTTCTGGTTGAGGTACTGTTGTTGGGCGGAAGAGCGGATGGAGGGGGCGGCGGAGGAGGTGGCGGAGGCGGAGGAGCTTGCTGAGGAGAACGAGCTCGAGTGACCTGAGCTGGCTGTTCAGGAGGACTTTTGATTGTTAAAATCAACCTGGGACGTTCTTCTTCCGAATCGTCTCTGAACTCGTAAACATCCGTTGAAGGAGTCGCTGCAGCGTTGTTGTTCCGCGTTCTACGAGTTGAGACTCCTCCACCTCTACCAAGTGCCCTACGCCTTCTTCCTCCACGTCCTCCTCGTACAATCTGCTGCTCCTTCACTGGAACTAAAAAAATCATTAACATAAAAATCAATGCTGTACGAAAATACTATACCTTTTTCTTCTGGTGTAGGAGGCATTTCTTTGGCGTTGAGTTCTTCATCAAGTTTTGGCTTTTTCTCAACAGGAGAGTCATCTTCAAAGCTGTTTTCTTTTGGAGACTTCGCATCAGGAATTTCTAGTTCTTCTTTTGGCTCTGGAGTTTCAGATGTGGCGTTTTCTAAAGGCTTTTCAACTGGTGGATTTTCAACAGGTTTTTCTGGCAATGGAGTTTCTGTCTTTTCGATTGGTTTTTCAACTATTAGTGGTACAGCTTCTTTTTCATCTTCTTTTATCTCAGGTTCAGGAGATTCTTTTTCTTTTGGTTCAATCGGTTTTTCTTTTTCTTCTTCTTTATTTTCGTCCATGGATTTCTTTTTCATCGTGAGCTCTCTGACAACTTGCTCCATTGGTTTTGATGTTTCAATTTCGCCATCTTGCTTCCAAACTTTATTTGCCGCTCTCATCGTCAAGACTTTGATGACAGCATTAAGCGGCTTATCGTCTCACATTTTTAACCTCGGGTTCAGTTTCTTTAGGCGGTTGTACAATTGGGGCTTCTTTTAACTTTATAACAGGCTCTTGAATTTTTTCATCAGTTCTTGTCTTCAAATCGATCGGAGTTTCGGCCTTTTTGTGCCATTCATTCAAATCGTTGGAAGAACTTTTAATGACAGTAGGTTTTTGAAGGTTGATCGGCTGACTAGGAGAGAGACTCATGACACGCTCGGGATGGGGAGCGGATTGAGGAGCGAACAAGGAATTAGGCAAAGGAAACTGATTTTTTGGAAAAACTTTTGGCTCTTCTTTGGGCAAAGCGTTTTGAACAGGTCTATTTATTGTTTGAAGTGGTGGAGGAGAAAGGATTGGGCGAATTATCTTCAAATTTTGAGGGCTTACTGGGGCTTGAGGAGACAAATGAGCATTTTGAACTATATGCATTTTTGTGTATTTGGAAAATTTGTTGTTATTGATATCGGTTCTTTTACGGATGCCTTCATAGGAGCTGGAGCGACTGGAGGTAGCTGAATGGGTTGATTAGGCTTAGGATAAGTAAACGGTACCCTGTTTATTGGTCTTTGATAAGTTTGTAGTGCAGGTTTTGGCTCTACTTTAGGCTCAAAAACTGGGCTTGAGGGAGCTTTAGGTGATGGCGGCGCTTTCACGATTACAGGTTTTTCTGGAGGCTGGACCAAAACAGTTGGAGGTTGAACTCTTTCAATTTCTGGTTTAATTACGGCCATTTGAACTGGTGAAGGTGCTTTAGGAGATGTAACTTGAATCACAGGTACTGAAGGAGCAGCTTCAATTTTTTCTTCTTCTTTCTCCTCAGAAATTTCAAGCTTGTCTTCATCATCAGATTCCTTTTTATCGTCTTTATCGTCCATTAAGTTTTTGATGACAAGTTTTTCTTTGACAGATTCAAATGAATCGGAGTCAGAGGAATCCTGTTTTTTGTCGAATTTATAATCAGGAGTTGGTGGCATTTGAAGAGGTTTGGGGCTTTCTTTTAATGGTGTGTCCGAAGAGCAAGCTAGAGACATGATTCTCTCTTCCAGGCCTTCGCGTGATTCATTCTGCCTGTAGAAAGAAGCTGGGACATCTGGCGTTCTGGGCGGACGTGAAAAGTCGATTTGATCGAAATCTTCGGTGTCTGTATCAATCTGAAGGTCTGGTTCGGAAACGGGTGTTTCGGGTTTCGGTGTTCCATCATATCCTTCAAAACCACCACCGAAAGCGTCTTCCATAAGCAAAGCAGCGACAGCATCTTCAGTTTCTTCTTGTGATATCGTTGGTCCTGGTTTATCTTCCGCAATAACATCATCTTTGCTTTTATCACTAAATTTAACATCAGAGCCATCAAGTGTGCATGGAGAAGAAATACTTTTGACTGCTGAATCATGAATTGTTTCATCCAATTCAGAGCCGAATCCAGGAATATCAGGTCTTTTAGGTGTACTCTGCATAACCGGGCTGTCTAAAAGGCTATCTATCACACAATTCATTGGCTTTTCTTCTTCTTTAATTTCAATTTTGATTTCATTATTGTATATTTCTTTAACATCTTTTTTAATTTCTTCTTCTGTTTCTTCTTTGATGCGGACTTCTTTCTTGATTTCTTTCTCTTTCTTCTCTTCTTTGATGCCATCTTCTTCTAAACGGTGGTGCTTGATCTTTTCATCTCTTGACTTCTTACGCTTTTTCTTCTTCTTGACATGCTCGGAGTTGTTTTCGGTGTTGAGGAAGTCGTTTGAATAGGTGTATCTTTCTTCGACTTCTTTGTGCATTTTGTCTCTGATTTTCTTTTCTTTCTTGCGGATGTTTTCGCGTTCAGATTCTGAGTCGGATCCGTAGACTTGAGAGACTTGCCATTTTCCCATCGCTTTTTCCGAGTCGTCGGATAAAGGGCCGAATATGTCTTCGAGTTTTTCTTCTTTTTTCGTCTCGCGTTCGCTTCTCTTTTTCTTTTTCTTTTCGTCGTCGTCCCTGTGCGATTTCTTCTTGTCTTTTTTCGACGAATGCTTTTTACCGTCTTCATTCTCTTCGAAATTCTTCTGCCGTTTTTGCTTTTTCTTATGAGACTTCTTTCTCGGCTGTTCGGATCCACAATCGATAGAATTCCTTCGGAATGACTCTGGAGATGAATGCGTTTGATTTTCGACTTCGTCGTTTTTGAAATGGTTGACTTCTCTGTTGGAGTAGATTTCGTTGAGAGCGAACTCTTTAGCAGGATCTGGTCGGATTGCTTCTTCAAACCTAAATCGCCTTCACTTTCGTCAGAATGGATCCTGATTGGTTTCATTATTCTTGGAGTTGGCATCAACCTTGAGCTTTCATCTTCCGAGTATCAGACATAATTTTTCTAGATTTTTCATCGAATTGTATGGTTCTATTTTTGATCTTTGTATTCTTTTTAATAGCAGATCATCTTCGGAAACGTCGGAAACAATTTTTCTGGTCTTTTCAGATTCAAAAAATAAGTTCTTTTGGACAACTTCGTCTTCTGATGTGTCATAGACAACTTTTTTGTTGCGGATTCGTAGGTCATTTTCCGATCCTCCGTCTTCTTCGGAGCTTGTGATGAGATGTTTGTTTCTGCGAACGCTGCCTTTTTCTGAATCTGAATCTCATCGTAGCTTGTGGAGCGTTTCTTTTCTTCACGTTTCGCCCTACATTGTTTCAGCTGGTGGAACTTCTCTTTAAGTTTCTCCTGACGTTTTTCTTCTTCTTGTTTTTGCATGTTTTTCGTCGATCTTGCTTTTACTTTATCGTACATTGAAATGTAAGCGGGTTCATCATCGACGATGTCAAAGATGGAATGTTGCTGACGTTTTCGCGCAGCTTTAGCTTCATCGTCTCCACTACCTAAGTCGCTATCGCTGGCGGTTCCATTTTCTTTAATTCTGTGTTGTTTGAATTTTCTTTCTTCTTTCGCTTTTCGCCGCTGTTTCGCTTCTCTTTTCGGATAGCTTTAGGCATTTTTCTTCATCTTCATCCTTTTTTCTTTCACGCTCTTTGTCCTCTTTGATCTTTTCTTCCAACAGCTTGGTGAATCCTTTGTGTTTCTCTCCGCTACCTTTACGACTACTTCCGCTACTTCGCCCGCTGTCTTTGGAATCTCGTCTTTCAGGCTTGATTCTTTTTGGATCTTCTATATCAAAACTGTCTTGAGAACTTAATCGTCTTTTGCATCCTATTGTGCGGGCCAATGATTTTTGTCTTTTCGCTTCTCTTTCTTGGCGGATTCGATTCGCATTTCATCTTCATACGAAATACTTTTTCGACATTCGATCGAATATTCGCTGTCGTGATCGCCGTTGACTTTGGGCTCATCGAATTCTTTCTTTTTTGGCTTTTCTTCTCTATCACGTTTTTCAGAGTTTTTCGAATGCTCACGTTCTTTTCTACGTTCTTCTTTCCTTCGCTCTTCTTTTCTGTAGTTGTAGTCATTCGTTTTTTCATCTTTTGCTTTAAAATCAAAAATATCATCATTTTTCTTTTCTTGTCTGTTTTTATCCTTGTGTTTCTCATCGTTTTTCTTGTCGTCTTTCGTTTTACAGTTTTCTAAATGTTCACGATCTTTCGATTTGCGGTCATTATGATGTTTGAATGAGGAATCGTTTTTCTTTTCATCTTTGTAGTTATTTTTATGTTCTTCTTTTATCCGTTCTTCTTTGATTCGCTCTTCTTTAATGCGTTCTAAATATTTATCAAAGTTGTTCTCCATGAAGTTCTTTTTGTCATTTTCTTTGATTTTGTCATTTTCCTTCCGATGGTTGATGTTATTCTCTTTTTTGTCGTGGTCTTCTCCGGAGGAAATTTTGTATTCTTCGTCGTCAGAAAATAAATCTTTGTTTTCTTTATGTTTATTGTTGGAGTCGATGCAGTTTTTCTCTTTTTCTTCTTTTCTTTTGAAGATCTCCTCATCTTTTTTCTCTTCTTCTTTTTTCCGGTCGAGTTTCTTCTTCTCCTCTTTACTATGTCTATGGTTTTCGGCGTTTTCAGGACTTTTTCTGTTCTTATGTTCTTCTTTGTCTCTTCTTTCTTTGTGTTCTTTTTTATGATGTTTCGTATGTTCTTCATTTTTGGTTGAATTTGTTTCCTGTCGTTCCTTATGTTGGCGGATGCTGTCGGCGAAACCGAATACTTTTTTAATAACGAATGTTCTTTGGATACATCTTTTTCTGATTTTTCTTTCTTTCTTCTTTGTGTTTATCATCTTTTTTATCTTCAGTTTTAGGTTCTTCATCTTTTTTGGTTTTCTCTTCTTCTTTTTTGATAGTTTTGACTTCTTTTTGTTTTTCCGGATGGTCGGGGCTTCGGTCGCTTTTCGATTCTGAGCTGTCTCGTCTTTTGTCGTGTTCTTTATTCTTTTCTTTCTTTTGACTCTCATCCCTTTTCTTATCCGAAGACTCGGATTTATTTACATCGTCTTCTTTATCACGTTTGTCTAAGAAATCGTCTTTCTTAGTTTCAGGTACTTTTTTATGTTTGGGATTGTCATTACTTTCAACGCTTTCCCTCGCTCTCCTCTTTCACGTTCTGAGTGGACGCCCAGAACGTCTTTCTTCTTATCATGCGATTCGACGGAGTTGTGACGAACTTCGATTTCTTTTCGTCGATCGGTTTCGTTTATTTTCTTAACGTCTTGTTCATTTCTAATTTCGCTAGGATTTTCGGGTTCAGTCTGAATTTTAGGATCGTCCTTTTTATGCTCTCCTTCGTTGGACGTGATTTCTAAATCGGAACTAACTCGTCTCCTCTCTTTTTCTTTATCACTAATGTCTTTAGGCCTATCACAAACAATTAAGTCTTTATTCTCAACACTATTTCGCCTTTTCTCCACCGCGCTTTTTCGTCTTTCACAAACTTGAGCGTCCTTCACTTTATCACTTTCACTCGTGTCGTCCTTTTTGATGGCGACGTCGGGTATGACTTCATCGCGGGATTTCCGTCGGGGGTCCTTCTCGTCGACGCTATCCCGTCGGATGGGGCACGGTTTCGGCTTCAGGGAAGGCGGGAGCTCTTTTTTGAGCTGAGGAAGGCATTTGTTTTTAAACTTGTCCAGAGGTTGAGTGGACGGTCTTGGACTAGTTTCGATTGGAGTGGAAGAGTTCTTTGGTTGAAGTCGGGGACAGTTAGAAAGGAATGTTGTCGTCGGCTTTACTTCAGACGCGGACGCGATCGTCAACACCGGTTGGGACGACGTCGAAAGGGAACTTGATAATGGAGGATGGCTAGGAAATGGATATTGTAGGCCAGGAGATTTACTAACAGGGGATGACAAAGGAGACATATCTAACCTTCTGAGTACATTTGTTCTTGCAGGAACAAATTCCCTAGGTTCATACTTATCACTAAAGTTCTCCAATCTCTTTGAATCTTCATCAAAAACTGATCTTTTAGCAAGAACTGATTTGACGATGTCCGAAGGTTGAAGTTCATGAAGGTCTAGATCTAATAGTTTAATATGTCTAACCTTTAGCGATGTTGGGTCAACTTTGGTCATTCCAGTTCGAGAACCGGTCCACTTCTCATACTTTTCATCTAATGAACGAAGCCTTTCTTCCCATTCAGGGGACGGTGGCGAGGGTTCAGAGTCGGAAGAAGAGAGGGCCGTAGTCGGTGGCGACGCCGGCGGACTAGGTGGTGCTGGTCGAGGTGATAAAACGTGAGAAGCGAACTTAGGAAGAGGTAAAGACAACGGATCAGGAGGACGATCTCTAGGTGTCCTTCTGGGTTCCACAGGCGGTAAATTTTCCGGTCTTTCATCACAAAGTGGTGTCCCAGGTCGGCTTCCTTCTCCACTCTGACTTCTCCTATGTTTACATCGTCTTCTCGCATTCTCATCCCCTGGACTCGTACAATCTTCCAACTGCTCCAAAAGAGCGACTCGCTCTTTTTGAAGAAGCCGAATATCCGACGGAGCTGTAGTCGCATTTGATGCCGGTACATTTTCATCCAAAGAATCTTCATAACCCCTACAAAATATGAAATTAAAATAAATTTTTTATATTACACTCTTTTTAAGTACCTGTATCTCCTTTCATTCATGTAGTCGTTGAAGTCAAACCTCTGAGATGTTGAATGTCGGGAGGTCCGTATTAAAGGGGATGGTGATGCTGCACTTGATGATGCAGGCGACGTAACAGCAGGCCTTGGATACGACCTTGAAGTTGAACCAGTCGTGTACCTATTCGTGGTGATGGCAGTCGTCGTCGTCGTATACCCAGGGTATCTTGTGCTGTTTGGAGTGCACGGTGAAGAAGACACCGACTGACTATCAAACACAGGCCTTGAACTTGATGAAACCGTACTTTGAGGAGAAGCTTGCACACTGAAAACAAACATTCAATAAAACAAACAACTAAAATCAAAATTCATACTTGTTTTCTACGGGTGGATGACTTATATTTGTCTGCTTCTCTAACCGGTCATAAAAAGCCTCTTGACACTCCCTCGAAGCGTAGTCTACTTGAAGTTTTCTACCTCTAAGCATGACTCCTCGCATTTCTTTTACAGCTTGTTGAGCATACGTTATCTATAAAATTCATTAGTAAAGAGATCACAAAAAATCAAATCATATTACTTGGTCGAAGAAAACAAGCGCATGACATCGAGTTCGGTCTATCACAACATGAGTTACAGGGCCAAATTGACCAAATTGTTGACTCAGGTACTTTTCAGAAACGGATTCTGCAAAAGAATTTAAATTATATTGTTTTAAAAAGTGAAAAATTTTACCTGAGACTCCGTCCACCCAAACGCTGTTGGTATGCATGGATTTTCCGAAGCCCAGTTTGATCCTGTTACTCCCAATATGCTCGCCGTCAAGAGTCCTCATCGCTCTAACTACACTCCCTATGTCGGAAAATTGGCAGAAAGCATACGAAGAGGAGGTCCCCTGTTTCTTTATGTCGATGTCCTGAAACATAATGAACTTTAGAGAAATCATAAAACACTCGCGCTCAACCATCAGGAAGAAAGAAAACTTATGTTTCCTATCTTCCCTTGGCAAAAAATAGAACTACAATATTACTTACAATGATTTCTCCAAACTGTTCAAAGTGCTTGCGGATCTCTGTGTTGTAATGTCCTTTTCAAGGTTTCCAATGAAAAGCGTCCGCGTAGCTTTAGGATGGAACTCATCTTGTTCGGCTTCAAAAGGTCTGTTCGCAAAGATTTGTGTTACAAACCTATTTTAAATCACTTTGAATTATGACTTTGAATGAAAATATTCACCTGAATTCATTGTCGTCGACGTCGTATCCCTGATATGGGGCGACTTCTATTTTGCAGCCAAAAAACAGCTTGTCGTGAGAGACTTGAAGCGCTTTTTCTACATCCTCGGGCTTTTTGAAACATACCAAGGCATATCGGTCTATCCCCTGGCCGACCACTTTAACCCACGTTACTTTCCCGTGCTTTTTATATTCGTGGTACAATCCGTCCTTTAAACTCGTATCTATAAACAAAATTTGTAAATATTTTTGGTTGGTTATGACTTATGACCGTACCTGAAGATCGAGCAGGAAGGTTTCTAACACAAATCGCAAGGGGTCGTCTATCTTCGGAATGGACAGCGGGGCTACTCGAATTTGTATGCGGGGCTGAGACGGTCGACTGTGGTCCGCTTCGTAATGTACTTTGCTGACTGTGAGTCGAACACGATTTATCAGACGTAGGTGATGATGACGCTGATGAGCAAGTACTCGAGCCTGATTGGCTCGATGCAGAACTTGATCTCGATCTACTTGAGCCAGAGTTTGACCCTGTATCACTTCCTGACCTTCTAGATACACTAAAAACGCTTTTATATTAAAATTTACTTTTAGATTATCAATCTTACCTAGATTTTGAATGTTTTTTATGAACTACAGGGGTAGTTTCTCGCCTTTCCTCGCTGTAAGGGAGTTCAGGCGTTGAAGGTACTTGGCTAGAATATCTCGGACTGGGACTGTCATAGCCCCAAGATGAGCCAACCCTGTGATGACTGCTCTGGTTCCTACTAACGACTCTGCAAGCAAAATGAAGACAGAGTTAACGAAAGTGCATTTGGTAAACGAGGAGCTGAGAAAAACGGATTCTCAATTCTAGTAAGTGTATCTGGATGCATGGGACCTACAACCACTTCCATTAAGACTTGATCATTGGTCCCAACAAAATTTTATGCTATGAACGCCAAGACGATTTGCCATGGAGAGCGAACATTGGTCGGTAAATCGCTTCATATAATAGCTCAAAAATGCTTATATTTTCAATGGCTATTTGAAAGAACGTAGATGCAAAATTTCAGCAGCCATTTAAAAGTGAAGATGAAGAGATTGAGCATGGAAAAGCCATTATTTGAATTTGGTTTCGCTGCTCTCTGAAGACCGTTAGATTGTAAATTTTAGGGCTTTCTCTTAACCAATCAAACGTGGCATTTAAGAGGGCAAGGAGCTGACAGATGCCTGAAAGCAGGATTCTCAATGGACGTAGTGAGGTTTTTCACCTAATTCGAGTTGCAAAAAAATTGAAAATTTGTAAGCCGGCGACCATAATAAGGATTATGGCTGAAGGAGGGATAAGAGCGTAGTGGCTAAGCCGGTCGAGAGGGGGGGTTGGTTTTAAGAGCGGTAAAGTCATAGGAAGAAGCGAGAGGGGGGGTGAAGAGAGAGCGAAGCAAAGAGAAATCAATAGCAAAGAGAGGGGCGACGTTGCCGGATCTACGGTTACGTTGTACACAAGAGGTCGAATGGGTGGGCGGAGAGGAAGGGGGGCCGCTATTCACAAACCTCTTCGAAAAGGCATGAACAAACCTGCCCTGACTAAAAGAGTAATGATATCGTGTCACGGAAAAGGGAGAGCCCTCTATCAATTCTACGGACTTCGGCTTTCTCACCCCCTACACCTGACTCACCGCCTACGCAATAAAACTAAAAAAACACGACTTACCGGCTATGTCTAACAAGTTCGTCGTTTTCCGAAGATTTTCTCGGCTCTCCTATCCTCGGTTTAGAGTCCCTGGAATACAAACATTCATTAGTTATCTTCATAAAACATTGACACCCCCCAATATAAGGTTCCCAAAATTGGCATTTGGCACATTTTGCATTCGGGGGATGTCTTTTGTTTGCACACCCTAAACGTTCCCAACAGTTCCGAATCCATCAGTAGCTCACTTTGGTCTACGTGATGGATGCCTTTGCATAATCATCCATGAATCATCAATCCCTTGCTATGGCAATGTTCCTACATGTTTTCATCCCTCTGCTTCAATGCACGCGCTGCTGCAAATTGGTGTTTTGATTATCCCGAAACTATGCAAATGTGCACTTTTTAGCACACTTATAAGCACATTTATTTTAAAAAAATCTTCCAGTTAATATAAATAAATAGGCGCCAAAAGTTGCCGAAAAATTGGATTTCTGCATTGTTAAATAAAGGTCTTACGTGTTGTTGTTGATCAACGTCCGGACTGAATACATAATGAAATTTGTTTCGAAAACACAAGACGAAAAAGGATTTTTTACATCTTCAGGAAGTCGACGAACTCACAGCCGTTCCATTACTAAACGGACAAGTGCACATTTGTGACTGGAGGGGCGGAAAGTTAACCGAAAGAAGAAAAAATAAAACCCCAAGATTCAGGTACGTTTTTCACCCGTTTAAAGCAGGGCAACGTTGGAGGAAGGTCAGGTATATGACCTTCTTTACCTGACATACAATAAACAAAACTCAGAGACAAAAATGCTGAAATAGTTTCGGGATAATTAAAACACCAGTTTGCACCAGCGTGCATTGAAGCAAGGGATGAAACATTGCCATAGCATGGACATTGCCAAACATGGAACATTGCCATAGCAAGGGATTGATAATTCTTGGATGATTATGCAAAATTTGGCATCCATCACGTAGACCTAGCATTGAAGCAGAGGGATGAAACATGCCATAGCATGGACATTGCCAAACTGGACATTGCCATAGCAAGGGATTGATAATTCTTGGATGATTATGCAAAATTTGGCATCATCACGTAGACCTAGCATTGAAGCAGAGGGATGAAACATTGCCATAGCATGGACATTGCCAAACTTGAACATTGCCATAGCAAGGGATTGATAATTCTTGGACGATTATGCGAAATTTGGCATCCAAGACCGAGATACTGATGGATTCGAAAACTGGAACGTTTAGGATGCGCAAACAAAAAGACAACCCCCAACTGGATATGGAAATTCTTTTCGATGGTCCTTACCTTTCTATTATTGGTGTGTAGGGACCGTTTCTATACAGCCTATCTCTCGCTCTACTCCTCGATAAGGATTCCGTCGAATGGTATCCTCCGGTGGTGGTCGTCGCGGTGCCGCTCCTCCGCAAATAGCTTCCTCCACTCCCTTCGCTCCTTTCGCTCCGCTCGTAAAAATGACTAGATCTATCGAAAGTTGCGCTCAAATCCTCCGAACCCCTATGGACAAAAAGAAAATAATGAAAAGGGCGTCGTCGCAACTTCAAAAACACCAGATTAATTCAAACGCACGTTTTTTCCCCCTATTCCAAAATGAAAATTGAACGTAAATATCTGTAAACGACATATCAAACCATAAAAGTCGGCCATATAAAAGCGACTTCAAAGAGACTTCAGATTAAAAAATGAAAATTAACTTTTTATTTCGCGTATATTTACATTATTCATGTTTTCACAAATTGCTTTATGGTGAGTAGGCTATTGAAAGTTGAAACTACAAGCACAACAGGATATTCTTGAATTAAACAAAAGTTCAACAGCAAAAAGGGAGGCCTAAAAATGCTGATCAGACAGTTTTCAATGAAAACATCGGTTATTTTCACATCAATAAGGTGAAATGCTATAGTGTAGCCGAAATCGCTACTTTAACAGAAGAACCAAAGAAGCGCTAAGGCTGGAGGATGTATCAACTGTACTATAACTTCTTTGCCCCTGCATGATATGCTATGCCAAAACTCTTAAGCCACCTAATTTCAAAGTCCACCACGAGATCGGTAGAGTTCACGTAAGAAACTCAAAATGATACGACTAGTGGAGATACGACCATTTTCTTCACCGACGCCATCTAAAATGGCTTTCAGCAGTTAGGCATCAAGGTACAAAAATTATGACCCGAAAAAAGGTAAACTTCTGTCAACGCGTTTGTTTCGCATGAGGTGGATTGAGGCTTTTGGGGTTTCGAGAAAACCACCGGATTGTACCGTGAAAATAGTTTAGAATGGAATTCATGTTTCGACATTTTCGTTTTTGGCATCAGGGTCAAGGTCAGATGGTATATATGCTGAGAATTTTCTTTGGCTTAATGCACTTTTCACAGTTTATTGAAAATTATACGGTAGCCCGCACAAGGGCATTTCGGTCCAAACTTCCTATCGCTTTTTGCGGTTTAATGGACATAATGCAAATTCTTTCCGGTGGAACGGACGAAATAATGAAAGTGCACTTTGTGACGTCAAAAACGAACTTCCGAGAATAAAATTGTGATAGCGTGAAAATAATAGAGAGGGAGCACAGACTACAGAGCACTGACCTTAAAAGAAGCAAAAGAGAAAGAACACGACATTAACGAGTGGGAGTCGACGGATGAGACGACGGTGTCTTCGACTACTACGATACCCACGATACCTAACCTGATAGATTTCCAGTTAATAACTCAACCAAACGTATTAAAAAGGAACCATCCTATTTTCTATCCGGTTTAAAAAGTCTTTCGGTTATTATGCCACGTGATGAGGCATTTTGTACAATAATTGATAGTTATAGAGCAGAAGATAAAACGTGTTCTTTTTAATTGATGAAAATTGCTTTAAAATGTACCTTCCTATAATTTAAATTTTAATAGTGCTTTGTACGGAGTTTTGATTACTGAGAGAATACTAATGAATAATCATTTCGTCAATTATCGACCTCTGACTATAAAATTGAGCACGTGATTGGGGAGGTTTTACCGCGCGGTTAGTGATAGAAGCTTGTTGGGGTAAAAAAAGCGTCTTTGTATTGGTCTATAAGCTTTAGCGGACTAAACTCTGATTATAACACTAACCGCATGTGAAATAGCTGGAAAAACCGCCTTAAGGGAAGATACCATGCAGCAGAAATAAGTTAAAAACTCTCAAATTAAAACGCTGCACAGTACCCAATTTTCTTGATTTCAATGCTAGAGACAGTTCTGCTGAATGGTCCGAACGGCGAAGAACTCTCTCTTAGTTCTACGTCAAGCTCAAAGCTGAAGTTGTCCACTTTTCGCTGTCCCCACCGAGCACGAATCGAACAAGCATTCGCTCTCGGATCGGGCTGAGCGCGTTCTCGCCGAACGCGAACAGCAGACAAGCGACTTCTTCCGGCCCATTCAGCCGGGCCCGTTCTTACGGCCCATCAAATACAATTCTGCTGAATGGTCCGAACGGCGAAGAACTCTCTCTTAGTTCTACGTCAAGCTCAAAGCTTAAGTTGTCCGCTTTTCGCTGTCCCCACCGAGCAAGAACCGAACCATCATTCGCTCTCGGATCGGACTGAGCGCGTTCTAGCCGAACAGACAAACAGCAGACTAGCGACTTTTTCCGGCAAACGGATACTCATTTGGGGCAAATGCCAAATGCAAGCAAACAACGCGGAGGATTAAGAAGGCTTAAGAATTAAACAGCAAGAAAAGAAGGGTCTGAAGAGTACTTATAACTAGAAAGAATGTTTTTAGCGTTTTTAACGACACTTGACGAAGTAACTCCTTGCCAATTTGGAACGTAGAGTCGACAAATTCCTTCTTTATTTCTTTTCGAAATTGCATTCCTATCTTGACCAAAGATTCAGCCATGCCCAGAAACGGATATGGGTTTAGAAGCTCATTACCATAAACCCTTGTCAAACTCATAAAATTCAATACGATTCGACGTCGAAACCCGAGAAGATTTTTTTCGTTCTGTGGGGGTGAACGTTTCATTAATAGCTTCTGCGAACGTCATCGACAACGCTTTTTCCGAATAGAAAAAAACGACGACGGCCTAAAAGTGCCAACAGAACCTGACAGTTATTTTTTTAAACAAAACTCGACCTCGGGTGTTTTATTTGTTAGTGTAAACAAGTGGTTAAAACAAACAGAACATTGATTATTCAACAGTCTTTCACAAACAGTAACACACCAAGGTTACCTTCGGGATGCCTCGTCACTAGATTAAAAAGCGCTTTTACAACGAACTTAATCATCAAAAGGCATTTGGCCTTGGCGGCTCGTGCAGACTTTATTTACTCATAAACATATGATTCAACAGATATAAAAAATCTACCTAAAAATGGATTGCAAGCACAAGAGCAACGGTGACAATAAAATGAACGCTGTTATAGCGTCAGCTCCAAAAAACCGCTTTTGTGACGGGTAGATGCGGCCCACCGCCCAACTATACAAGTCCCGGTGAGCCATTAGCGACACCCATGATATCACAAGAAGTTTGATCAATTTGCTATCGACGTCTCCGTTAACTATGGCCCAAATGGAAGCGACATCCGCGAATTTCAAAACCGATTCTCTTGCGAATACGGCCACAAAACGTCATGAGGAGAAGAATCCTTTTGCCGAGTGCTGCACAGGATTTGATCGTCGGACAGAAAATCCGTGCATCGTAAATAATTGAAAAAAGTGCTTCACCCAACTTTCCTACCACCAGAAACCAAGGGACGCATCTATTTGCACACCAACCTATTTACTAATCCGGACGTCACCATCGCCCGAGAAACCGTCAAAACTATGAGGGATTTTAAAATAAAGGAATAAAAATGAGATAGAAAGAGCATACCAAAAACGCCGAGAACGTCTATATCGATTCATAGATAAAGCACAAAAAAAGTTTAAACTTTTTTGAAAAAAACCGACTGATTTATATGTGCACACATTTGAGAGTTACCAAAACAGAAACACGAATAAAAATAAAATTTAAAAAATTCATCCGAATTTTAAGATGTCCGTGTGATTCCAGCATTTTGTGGGAGAAAATATAGTTTAAAGAGTCGGACATATTTTAGTGTGAGTCACGAAGATCCATTTAAAACCAGCTGAGCGCTATTAAGTCGAGAGCGGCTGGAGAAGGAGAAGCTGGAAACCGGTTCCAATTTATGTGAAGGTCGACCTCATCTCTGGACCAATTTACGATCTTTTTACTTTTCTAGCTATTAGAAATAGAAAAAAGCCAAGTTCTGCTGTATTTCGATGAGGTCTTTATAGCAAACGGATTCCTTATCGCTGACTATTTTGGGAAATTGATTGACATTAACGTAAACACGAAAAGTTGATAGCAAACGATCAAGACCTGAAGGCACGTTCTCGATAATACGTGCAAAATCAACGCTTGTCTAGAAAAAACATAATTCCGTGATTCATTCGTTGCAAGCCAAGTCACGCGTTCGCAAACTGAACAATTTAAACAGCAGCTTATACAAATGCTGATTAGTGACGAATCCAATGCAAGAGAACAACATCGGATGAATCCGATGCTGGAGATTTCGAAGAAGAACAATCAATTCAAAGGTTGCTTGGTTGATTGGTTGATTAGCAGACCCCTCGAACATCATGTACAGGAGTACTAACATCGCTGTAGCTAGTGGTTACGTACCAAATAAGCAAATTTACGGGTATCATAAAAGGGAGGCAAAAAATGCAGAGGGAATTTTGAGGTTTTTAAGATGCTATGATTGACTGCAGAGAAACAACCTTTTCCATTGCAGTTTCCCATAATTCCATTCATTAGAAAGATTCGGAGATTTCGAAGCAAGAATAATCAATTCAAAGGCTGCTATGTAGCAGACCCCTAGAACATCATGTACAGGAGTACTAACATCGGTTACGTACCAAATAAGCAAATTTACGGCTATCATAAAAGGGAGGCAAAAAATGCAAAAAAAGAAGGAAACTTTGAGCAGAAGAAATTTTGAGGTTTTTAAGATTGACTGCATAGAAACAACCTTTTCCATTGCAGTTTCCCATAATTCCATTCATTAGAAAATCTGCACGGCGGTTGACTTTCACTTTAATTATGTTTTTAAAATTGAAAGACCTTGGAGTAGGTTCAGGATTAAGCAAAGCAATTTCTAAAACTGGCTCAAAGCCCGAATCCTGAATTATTTTAAAACTTTGGGCTAGGTTTGTTTATTTTTAATATAAAAAGAGAATCACCTTATTTTATCGAATGGGAAAGTGATATTTGAATTATTGGAGGGGCGGAAAAAAAATTGCAAGAATAATTTTAATCGATTAGCTGTCTTTTTCCTCTGTTCGGTTTATTTTTGAGAAGACCTTTCGGTTATCGATTGTACGATGTGATAATTGAATTTAGAAAATATGAAGATACTCATTGTTGAAAGATTTGTCAAGTCATCAAGGAAATTGAGTTTACAACCTTGAAAAATGTTGAAGTATCGTCTGAATAAATTTCGTCGCTTTGACGACTTTAAAGGGAGTTAGAGAAAATTGGAGCATTGTGCCCAAAATAATCTCTCAATTTAAAAGGTCAACGGATAAAGTGACCACGGAGAATGTGGGTGGAGAGAAAAAAACAAATTGAGTATGAAAGAAGCCTTATTTTGATTGAAAATGAAGGAGTATTTGGTGAAAATCGAACGGCAGTTGCGCAAACAAAACTTTAGACGGGCATAACTCCTTCATCTTTACAAATTTCGAAGAAAGCTTTTAACATTTTTATTACACCAAAAAAATGAAGATTCTGTGAAAATTTGGTTAATTATCAAAATTGTGGCTGTGAAGTGCCCCGGAAAAACTAAACTTGGGCTTCCCAGCCTGAAGACCCTCAATGCCCTTTGAGGAAGTTACTACTTCCTTGCTATTCAACTAACTCCTAGCAACTGATATTCGTTTACAAAATGAGGAACCGAGGAAAATTATAATTGAGATTTTGAACTTCAGTTTGAAAAAACTTGAACGATGACAATATCGTTTTCCGATCAATCAATTTTTGTTATGTAATCAACTTGTAATTATGTAAATTTAATTTTGAATAACATGGTCACGTAATATTATAAAGAAATTATGGCATTGACAACTTTGAGAGGTAAAAGAATAAAGTTTACGTAAAATCCAAAGCTTCATTTTCGGTTTACAGGTAACTTTTGAAGAAATTTAAGCAAAAAATGGGACAAATTAATGGTTTTTTGGGGGGGTAAAAATGCCCAGAATCCTCTAAAATGTGGGAATATCACGTTTTGAGGTCTACTCAGTCAAAAAACGTAAGGAAAATCCCTACAATCTAAAGTGCGAAGAAAAACTACTGAAAATTCTGTCAAAATGGGGTTCCTGTGTCAAATAAAAAACGAAAAACTTTAGAAATCCTGATAAAATTGGGTTTCTCGGTCCTAAAACCGAGGAAAATCCGGTAAAAATAGGGGTTTTTAAATAAAAAAAACCGAGAAAAATCCAGAAAACACTTACTCGGTGAAAACCAAAAATCCGGCGAAAAAACGGCCAGACAGCTTAAGTAGGTAAATGTAACACAATATCTGTTTGTCTATAATAAACAAACCAAGCGGTTAATTATAGTTCAGTACAGCGCAGATGTTATGATTTAGTTCGGCTTGGAATTCAAGGGATGTCAACTGAAAATAAATGGCGACAAAACGTTGCTTTGACGTTTAAATAGAACAATTCTCTCACCCCGCCAACAAATTAGGCCTCTAAACTGTCTAATGGCAGTCAAGTTAAAACTAAAATCGAGAAAAGAATCGACCTTAGAGAGTATACGCGTCGACATAATGCGGTTCGCCATAATAATGCATTTGACTATAAAATAGAAGAAATCGCGAATTACCGTTCACCATAAAGAATCTGCAACTCAACATAAAGAAAAGATTTAACACTTGTCGTTTCGACATGAACTTGGTCATTTTAACATAACGCAGTTGAACGTAAATAGAACTTGTCGTTTCGCCATAGA
Source organism: Orius insidiosus (assembly GCA_014119065.1). Classification (NCBI taxonomy): domain Eukaryota; kingdom Metazoa; phylum Arthropoda; class Insecta; order Hemiptera; family Anthocoridae; genus Orius; species Orius insidiosus. Next base: position 80,760 of record JACGAQ010000660.1, on the reverse strand, counting down.
ACTGTTTCTGTCGTTTGGGCCATCTCACCATAAACTAGGGACAGCCAAAGAGCAAGCCTATTTCGACGGTTAAAACACGATTATGGCGAAACGACAAAAACCTTAAAACTTGATAGTTCGCCATAATGCGAGAGTCATTTGAGACCTTTATGTTCAATTGCATTATGCCGAAACGCATCATGGTGACAGATTTTTTATGTTTCAACTGCTTTAGGGTGAAATGCGTTGAACGGTGTTCTCCCATCATTTCAACATAACGCAGTAGAACGTAAAGGAAACATTCATTTTAAAGAACTTGTCGTTTCGCTATAGAATTGTTTCTGTCGTTTGGGCATAATACATCTCACCATAAACTAGGGACAGCCAAAGAGCAAGCCTATTTTCGCCGTTTAAAACGCGATTATGGCGAAACGACAAAAGCCTTAAAACTTGATAGTTCGCCATAATGCGAGAGTCATTTAAGAGCTTTATGTTCAATTGCATTATGCTGAAACGCATCATGGTGACAGATTTTGTTATGTCCAACTGCTTTAGGGTGAAATGCGTTGAACGGTGTTCTCGCCATGCACTAGATGTGCATTTTAATCCGAGAAACTCCTTCCAGAATCCCCAAGACTCCTTATCTGAGTAAAACAGGCGTCTCGGAGGTTGGCTTTACACCGAATTTGCTCAAAACATTAAAATCATCAAACCGGAAAACGAAGTTTCAAGATTAAACAGAGGGGCTTTTCAGTCTGGCAATCTATAAATGATGTGGTCCCGACGGGAAATTCAATTCAAAAGGTAAACAACAAATACCGAACTCCAGACTACCCACGAGTGCCTTTTACCAACGATTTAACAGACGGTATCGATCTATCCCATTTTTAAATTTTAAAACCAGACACTTTCTTTCCCCAATTCTTCAGGCATGCGCAGTTTTGGCAGCTAAATAATTCAAGGGAAACTAGGGAAATTAACAAGTTTTTCACAAAACTCCTTATATAATTTATTTAGAACTAACATCCCAAGGACTTTCAAAGTCATGGTCAAGGTCATTGGATTCGCGCGAGACTAGCGGACTGATGATTCATCCCAACCTTCATGGATAATTAGTCAATTAAGATTGTTTATTTACTTAACCACAGATTCACACGTCTACTGGAGACTGGAGATATAAAATGTAATCAAATGAATGAACTTTTTTTTTAAATAGTTGGGGCAAAAAACGGTGCTTCTCAAGTTTTATTTACGAATATGAATACACCTTCGTATTTACGAATACGCCAAACTCTGGTGAGCCATGGATTGCTGGGTTGTTTTCAGAAATTTACGCCATATTCGAGAAAATTGGGGTTCCCTCTCCTCAAAATCAGACATGGAGGGTATTGCAATAACTTCTCATCAAGTTAAAGGAAAACTTTATGCAAAGCTGCGGAAATGCTCATATTTTATTTATAAAAGAAAGCTAAAAAGTCGATAGATTTGCGATTACCCGTAAAAACGTGATGCAAAGGGTATAAGATGGGAAAAGAAGATATTTCGAGGTGACCTTGAGGTTTACTCTTTCGGCGCAGGTCGATAACTAGTCAAATATGCAATAGGCAAGGTGAAGGGCAGCTTTTTTACTTATTCAACCGCAACACCACGTGTCCCTTTTTTTCCTATTGACGTCACCATAATTCACAGACAAAAAATTCTCAAAAAAACAATAATACAACTAATTCTGAGTCATTTCGCCTTGTGCATTATTCACCGATAGCGGAAAAGACAATAAAAACGTTCGATAGAAGTTTGTCTATCAATAATTTAAGATTGCTATCGCATCTGATAGTGAAATGATCGATCCTTTACAACCGCAATGGCGTAGAATATCCATTATTATTATTGAGATGAACATTTGAAAATTTAAAAATAAAATTAGGGTATCAGAGATGCCAGGCACAGAAATAGTACAAATTGAATTGCTAATAAGGGAAACAAATCAAAACGTCTTAATTCTAGCACAAGAGCAAACCGCTTAATTTTGAATTGAATGTTCTAGGATTGAGAATAGAAGAGCGCTTGGAGTTACCATGGAAACTTCAAGTGACGTTTGATACTCAACTAGATATTCCATTGGATGAAAATTAACAGCAACCCTAGATTTGAAAAAAATAAAAGCAGGAAAATTATGGGAACTACAATAAAAAATTGAGGCCAATATTCGGAAAAAGGCATTACAAAGGAATTCCTAAAAACTGCTCTACTTCAAGAAAATTAAAATAATGTTCCGATTTTATTTAAAAAGAAAAATCTGAAATTCCCAACGTTCTTGAGAGACCAGAGCATATAAACCATCTATCGAGGTTATCACTATAATTTTTTTTATAAAAGTTAAAACTATTAGAAAAACCGTGGGTTCGATATGTGAAGAAAACGTGGGATACTCATGAATTTTTGGGCCTGAGTGAAGCCATCGTGGTGGGAGGAGATATTAGCTTTGTTCCAACCGCAGTTTGAAACTGGTTTGAAACTCCTGGAGCATGCGCAGAAGGATTTGGACGTCAAATTAGACGTCGTTCAAATCGTTTGTCCGTCAAATCTGAAGTCATGACGTCTAAATCCTTCCGCGCAAGCTACAGGGGTTACAAACCAGTTTCAAACTGCGGTTGGAACAAAGCTATTGTCTTACCCTCCGCGGACGGTTTTTAGAATAGTTTTTCTAGAACCAATCTCTAGGTTAAGCCTAACTTAAGAAAAGCCCAAAAGAGTCGGCAGAAAGCCCAATAAAATCATAAAATCCGGCAAAAATGGGGTTTCTTGGAAAAAACTTATAAATACGCCAAAAGGAGTGTTAGGCCGTCCGCACACTGGAGCCGACTACGTGCGACTCGGAGTCGTACGAAGTAGTACGACTTCGTTCTAGAGATCCTAACAGTAACAATTAAATGGAACCTCGCCCACTGCAACCGACTCAGTCGTGCGTATACGTGCGTTCATATCCGACTTACGACTCGATCCAAACTTGTTTGGATTTTGTCGCAGGTCGCGTGCGATTTTTGCGTTTTCTGAGTGAATTATTAATTATTATGGATACCGAAAAGCTCATTTCTCTTGTGCAAAATTCCGAGTGCTTGTGGGACCAAAAAATGTAAAGAATTGTAAAGAAAAAAAATGTAAAGAAATGTAAAAAGAAAAAAATGTAAAGAAAGATCTTTCTTAAATCCCCTTAACATTTTCCAAAATGTAGTAAAATGTTTCCTTTTTCATGCGGAAATAACGGAAAAATTTGAAATTTGAAATCTCAGAAATCTGAATTTTTATACGATCAGTCGGCTCCAGTGTGCGAGGGAAGCGTACGACCTGAACGCACGACTTGGTCGTGCGTAGTCGCTGTCGCGCCTAGTCGGCTCCAGTGTGCGGCCGGCCTTACTCGGCAGAAAAACCGTGGAAAACGCCCAAAAATCCGGTGAAACTGATAGATTTTCTCAATAAATTTCATTAAAAAAGCCTAAAAATGCGGTGTTTAGTTGCAGGAAGAGAAAAAGGCCCAAAAATCAGGTGACTCCTAAAGGATCAAAATTTCACCTCACAAAAAACGCCTAAAAATACGGTGTTTAGTTACAGAAAGAGAAAAAGGCCCAAAAATCAGATGACTCCTAAAGGATCAAAGTTTTACCTCTCAAAAAACGCCTAAAATGCGGTGTTTAGTTGCAGAAAGAGAAAAAGGCCCAAAAATCAGATGACTCCTAAAGGATCAAAGTTTTACCTCTCAAAAAACGCCTAAAAATGCGGTGTTTAGTTGCAGAAAGAGAAAAGGCCCAAAAATCAGATGACTCCTAAAGGATCAAAGTTTCACCTCTCAAAAAACGCCTAAAAATGCGGTGTTTAGTTACAGAAAGAGAAAAAGGCCCAAAAATCAGATGACTCCTAAAGTATCAAAGTTTTACCTCTATGTCAACAATGATTTAGGGTGCAGCGATGACCATAATTGCTAACAGTGGGGTAAACATAGTTTTATGTTTTTAGCAATTTTACATGAATGACATGATTTTTCTAGGCAGATGGACGTTATCCGCCACAGAAAACCTCAACACGGTCAAATTGACCCCTTGGGGTCTGGGAAACCATTCCAAAAACCGTCTGTCGAGGGTATGACAGTTCTTTTGAGAAAGATAAAAATAGGACCAGAGAAGTTGGGATAACTTTTAGGAATTTTACAAGACTGATATGGTTTTTGAAAATGATTTTTTTAACGAAAAAGATGATAGACAATTTCGAAATTGTCAACTCATATGGTCTGGAAAACTATCTAAAAACCGTCTGAGGAGGGTAAGACAATAGCTTTCTGCAAAGAAAAACACGATTAAGATACGTTTTAGACTAGTAAAAACATGTTTTCGAATTTGGGAACAAATAAATTATAACTATGATCATTCAAAAAGCTATTTATAAAAAGGTTTTATGTTACCTTCGGAATTTTTTCAAAATGTTTGCTTTCTTCCCCACATCTACATAACATAGTTTGAAGCAGTCAAAACACACAAAACAGGAGCCACAACGTAAGCTGGCTAAAGGTCGAAAGGTCATGTTCCTATCAATGAAACATCAGCCACAGTAGCGTGTTGAAGAACTTGAGATTTCATCGAATCGACCGCTTTAAAGAATAAATTATTAAAATATTTTTTTCAGCCACTTTCATTTTTTTTTCGATGAATGGAAAAACGCGAAAAGAACAGAAAAAATTCCGAAAAAGGTTGTGGAATGAGGGGTGGATCTAGAACGGAGATAAAAATATTTATGAATAGGAAAGAGGAGAAAAAGGTGCACTTGTCTGATAACTGTTATCAGCGGCCTTGGTGAATATCCTGTTTGGCCGCGGGGTAGTTGTGAAACTGCGCAAAAGTCTCCCGGGCTCGAACGGTGGAAGGGAAAATCGGCAAGTCCGCCGTGAGGAGGGGGAGCTTCAGGCTGGAAGGGGAGGAAAGCCTGAACGGCAACGTCGCTACCAACTACCGTCACTCCCTTGGGTGCTCGGAGGGAAAAACGACGGGGTTGCCAGGAAAATGCCCCCCAAAAAATTCCTGAGAAACCATTTTTAAAACTGTCCAAAGGATGGGACTATTTTGACCTACTTATTTTGTTTGGCTTGATGTTTGACCTTCAACAAAGGTTAACAGCGAAAGGTTTCCTCAACACAAAATGAGATTGGCTTCTGTATGCTTATGAAGCCCAAAACTAAAAACCAACTAAGTCCATCAAGACTCACGAAGGACTTCACTAGATGATCAATCCAAAAATTATCCAGTTCTGAAAGAAAAGCCAAAACGTAGCCAGAAAAGCGGTAGATGTTACCTACAAAATTAGGTCAAAGGTCGAGGAACTTATTCTAGACAGCAAGTAAAATATTTTGAAAGTATGTAAAAGAAAACGGTGCTACACGGGCTGAATCCTTTTCTAGAGTACAGTTTTTAGCGTTTTAAAAGTCAAAAGAATAAGAAACAACATTTTCGAGTGTTTACCACAAAAAAACACCAATTAACAGTGGTGGGGGCGGAAATCGTGAGCGTCAAAAAAAGAAAACAAAATGTCAACTCACATACAGTATTTTATTAAACTACGAACGGTTACAGCTTATTACGCCTTACCTGACGATGGCATTTTTATAAGCCGAAACCGGTCGTAGTTTAATAATATACTGTATGTGAGTTGACATTTTGTTTTCATTTTTTGACCAATTTACAGGATATCGTCGCGTTATTCTAACACCGGACAAGTCATTTTTCCAAGGTTTTCAAGAGAGCCAAAATACGGATTTATTTCTTATTGGAATCAATGCATCACCTGTTGAATCGTGAACTACGCGTTTTCTGTTGGTAATACTGTTAAACTACCAACGGAATTCGATTCTCCACAAAATTTACCATCAGAAACAATGCCTAACTCAAAATTGTTAAAAAATTACTTATCCGGTGTAGAAGTAACGCGACGATATTCTTTAAGTCCGACAAGACTATCGAGCGTTTTTCTTGGTTTTTTGCCCATAAATACAAATTTTACTAGATTTTTGAATGTTCTCCACGGTTTTTGCCCTACAAACACCTTTTTTCGGGGGTTTTCCACTGTTTATATACAAGAAACACCCATTTTACGGGACTTTCTAGCGTTTTCCCGGGCTTTTTGTCCAATAAACACCCATCTTATTGGACTTTGACAGTTTTGGTCAACCCAACCCTCATTTTTCAGGATTTTCGACCGATTTCCTGGGCCTTTGGCAGGGTTGCCACACTTTCGGCCATCTTTTTATAGAATTTCCCAATAAGTAAAGTATTGTTGACAGGTAAAAAGGAAGAATATACATTTTATTTCTGCCATTCTTCGAAAACAACTTCGACATATTCCAAGAAAACTTCCAAGATCAGAAAGAACGCGAAGCTTAGCTGAAAAAAATGCTAAGTATGGCGAAGATAAAATTTAAAACGCCCAACAGAATAAAAATGAACAACAAAGTAATGCGTTATAATTTTAAAAACTTTCAAGTGATAAGAAAAGTGGTTTCGAGTAATTTTTAAAAAAGGTATTAATCTGAAAGATAAGGTCTACACGTTTGTAAATTTTGACAAAACCTAGTTTACTTCAGAAAATGCACGAAAACCAATTTTGTTTTGGTAAACATGTTATAGTAACCTTGATGTATAAGGAGAAATTAGTAAATAATTTGCGAAAAACAATATTCAAATTTAAATTTAAAATTAGGACCGAGATTATTTTCCGTCAGATGGGACCACGTGGTTTAGAGATCCTTGAAAAATAGAGTAAACTACATAAATGCGTAGTAAAATGAATCAATTTTCTCACTTTTTTATGGTTTTAAAAAGAAATTAGTTTACTTTCAAATATGGGTGACTAGACGGTAGAAAACCTTGATGTGTACTTTATTATGAAAAAAAAAAGTTTAGGGGATGCCTTTTTATATTTTTGCGGCGTAAAATTGAGGGGCGTGAAAGTAAATGAAGAGATACATACGATGTCATTTTTGATGGTTTACAAATGGAGAAAATATGAGAAGCGACATGTTTTTGACACTGCACAAGTAACGTTATCACGGTTTGTTCTCGGCGTGACGGAATAGAAGCCGGTATGTCGAGCGTAATCCACGAGGGAGCACCACTAAAGAAACCGTAGGTGGCGGGGGTTAGGACGTGGAGACAGAAAAATTATTTTTCCCTACTCTCTTTTCAGTCGTCGACAAAACACAAGCTCAGCACAAAACGGATCCACGTTTCGAAGATAAGAACGTCAATAATAATCGATAGCTCGGGGTTGCACACTAAAAATTTTCAAGAGTCATCATTCGTCAACAATAGCCACCTATGGGGGGTCCATGTGACTAACTAGAACAAACGAAGAAAGGAAAAAATGCAAATTCATTTCAAAATGAGCCACCTAATTGTTTTAATGTGCATAAAGTGCACCAATGGAGTTCATTAAACTGTAAATCGCCATATAATTATTTCTGGCAGAAGTTTCATTTTCAGAGCCGTAAAAAAAGAAAGATTTTTAACTTCAAGAGTTTATTTTTCCCTCATTCGTCGGATTCGATGGATCCATATCGATCTCATCTTTGTCAGTGGTGCCGGCCGTCCGTCCCATTTTTCCGAAACACTTCATAGCCACAATTTTCAACCGATTTTAACTTCCTTAAAGAAGTTACAGGTATTGTGATACCCTCCACGTCGGGTTTTTGGGGAAGGGTCATCCAGACCCCGAAGGGTCAAATCGAATATAGCTCTTTACCGATCTCAACTTTGTTTATGATGCCGGCCGTCAGTTCGTAGCATTTTTTCCGGAACATTTTACGGCCACAGTTTCCAACCGATTTTTACCAAATTTTCACACAACCTTCCTGAATAGTTTAACAAGAAATTATTGTCAGCGATTTTTAAATTTCGAAAAAATGGCGGAGATACGCACGTTTGAAATTTTAAAAACTGTGCTGCGGCCGATCCGTTGGTCCGATTTTCACCAAATTTTCACCAAATACTCCTTATATTTTTAAAAATTGTCGGTGTGAAATTGTTATACCCCCCCCCCCCCGCTATACTTCCCCTCCGTTATACTTCCCCTCCCTTATACATACTTGCCCCTCCGTTATACTTCCCTCACTTATACATCCCCCTCCGTTACACTTCCCCTCCCTTATACATCCCCCTCCGATATACTTCCCCTCCTATATTTTTATGTCTCTTTAAGGAATTTTTCGTTGAAATCTCTTCAAACAAGTACTTTATCTAAATTTGACACACCTTCCCTAATTAGATAAACAAGAAAATAACGAGAAAATTATTTATAGTAGGGAAAAAGTGAGACATTCACCACGGGCGAGAGGGATATCCCTCCGCCAGACGGTTCATATTTCGTAATGAAAAATTTTATACAACCGATTTGCACCAAATTTTTAACTGGTTGAAAATTGCTGTTGGAAAATTCTGGCGACGGCAGGCACCAAAAATCAATTTTCCTCAGAAGACCCAGAGACCATGGAGGGTATCGCAATAACTTTCCTTAGAGGGAAATCAAAAAATAACCACAAGAGGCAACGTTTTCAAGAAAAAGTTTGGTTTAAACTGTCTAACGGTTTATTTCGGTTTCTTTTTAAAGGTGATAAAATCAATGACCAAGAAGAAAAACCAACGGAACAACGGGAAGACAAATGACAGTAATGACACTTATAGTTTGAAAAAAAAACAAAATAGCTTGCTGAAAAATGTGTCAATAGGGTCAAAAACATCCTATTAATATTTTTTGTGCTGAATTCCAAGCCTATGAAGCATAAAATGCTAGTAAAACCGGTGTATAAAACTGGTATTTAAAGAACACAATATGCTCTCAAGGGCGGGGGAGTTCAGAAGAAACCATTTTTGTGCCGAGGCCATCTGAAAACAATCACCTCGGATATCGAGTTGGAAAAACAATTTTGTTTACCGACTCATAAAAGATGGAGAAGTAGGGAGAAAAGGAAATCAGGCCGCTGGTTTTTCGTTGGGTGAAATCGACTTTTGTTTGTAAAACGAGGACTTTACAAACATTATATAAGAACTCCCCCCCCCCCCATTTTACGTCGTTCCAAAAGAGTTGAAAAAGATCGCTCGTGGAAGCCCTCATCCGAGGTCGTTCAACTTTACCTCCTTTCTCGAACAACATAGAAAACTGGGTTGAGCGAATTACAGCTGCTCGACCCCCCCCCCCCCCCCCCCAGCAAGATGTACCGATACCCATCCTAATTTACAACCGACCATCGACCGAAACTTTCAGATAGCACGATTCCATAATTTTAGACTTCTTATCTCAAATTCACAACAAATCTGATGACTGCAGTAAATAGAATGAAAATTACTGTACTTGATACTTTCATCTACATTTGGAGATTTCTATTTTTGCCTAAAAATTGAATTTTTAGCAAGAACGCAAAGAAAAAGAGATGGTTGCTTCAGCAGAAGCCGACATAAGAAAGTTTCAACAATTAGACGTATTCATTTTCATATTATTCAATATACTTGAATTGTTTGAACTTTTTTTAAACATAAAATATGTAAGCGTAAACGCGTCGACATAATGCGGTTCGCCATAATGCCTAAAATAGCAGAAATCGCGCGTTACCGTTCAACATAAAAAAATCTGCAACTCAACATAAAGAAATAGTCGAAAAACGTTCACCATAATGCATTTGAACATAACACATCTCACTATAAAGAAGAGATTTAACACTTGCATTTCGACATAAAATTTGTGGTTTCAACATAACGCAGTTGAACGAAAACTTTCATTTTAAAAAACCTATTTTTCGCCACTGTTTCTGTCGTTTGGGCATAATACATCTCAGCATAAATTAGGGACCCCCTTGAGTTATAAAACGAGCTGATCCCACTGGCAGCCTGCTTACTTTCCTAGTTTATGGTGAGATGCTTTGTGTTGAATTGCATTATGGTGAACAGTCAAGTTATAAGGTCGCCATAATCGCGTGTTAAACGGCGAAAGTAGCTCTTTCGTTGTCCCTAGTTTATGGTGAGATGTATTGTGCCCAACGACAGAAACGGTTCTATGGTGAAATGACAAGTTTTTTTTTTTTTTTTTTTTTTTTTTTTTTTTTTTTTTTTTTTTTTTTTTTTTTTTTTTTTTTTTTTTTTAATTTATTTTACGAGGGTTTTTAACTACTCAGGTTATATCACCCTCGCGTCAGTGGTGTTTTCCGTCGGAAAAGTTCATTTAGGTACATTGGGTTCAATTTGGGGACCGCCCGCTTTGAACCCTGGACCCCATTGATGAACGCCGTATCGCAATGTTTGGGATTAACGCCTTAACACGCGCGGCCACCGCGACGCCCAAATGACAAGTTTAAAGAGAGGCCTATATGGTGGAAAGCATTATGGTAGCACTTTTTTTTTTTATGTCGACTTGCATTTATTGAAAAAGTCGTTTATAGCGAAACGCTTTATGTGGAAATGCATTATGCTTAATTTTTGAACTTTTGGGGGCTTTATGTTCAACTGCATTATGCCGAAACGCATTATGGTGAACTACAGATTTTTTTTTTTTTATGTTCAACTGCTTTAGGGTGAAATGCGTTATGTTGACTGTTCTCCCAATTTTTAAACTTATGAATATGAATTCGCCCAAAAAACAAGTTGAAAAACTAGATTTGGTTTAAAAATACTGTAGAAAGTTTGAAATGAATAAAGAGCCTGAGGGATACCGACGGACAACATCAGAAGTTGAAACTTCATTGACAGAGGACGGTTAAATTCGTCCTTGGCAATGGCGAGGGTTTCGCAAATAGACCCAAAAAGTAGTAAACAACTTTTTATTTCAACAACCCCCAAAATTTCCTCGGATAAACAATTTCCACTTTCCTAATTTAAAAGGAAAAATGGCAAAAAAATAAAGAGGTTAAGGGCCAAGATACTTATGGAACTTGGCAAGGAAATATGAGGGGCGATGCCAAAGGAAATTACTGTCGACATCCATTTTAGGGGAGATTTCTTTTTTCGAGAGATACGCCGATTGTAGTCATCAGGAGGAGAAACAGGCGAATATTTTATGCTTTTTGACCGACACTTCATCCATATGGATTTCCCTTTCCAGACTGACCTTGGCGCCAAAGTGATTCATATCTTAATCCAACCCTTTTTCTCTTGTTTCTATCATTTCACCATTTTTATCAACGGCAGGATGTTATTGCGTGGTGATTAGCCATTTCCGAAGGATCAAACCCATCAGTGATTATAAAAGGTGATGAAATAATTCGTGTAAAGGTTGCTAAATCTCAAAAAAACGCGATTTAAGGCGACGGAAAATTAAAGTACCTTTTTAAATTACGTTGCAAAAGGAAAATGAGGCAATATTAATATAGTAATTATCTTTGAGGTAAACGACGATAAGATAAGCGATTACACAACACTTTTTTAGGTAGATTTTTAAAATTTTTCACGTGTTTTAGCGTTTTGTAGGGTAGAAACGAAAAAAAACCCCATCCTGCTATGAAAGAACAGATGTGGGCGAAATGTGACGCCAATGCTGTCCTTGTGGTATCCGGTCAAAATAACAAAGCATAAGGAAAAGAGCAAGGATGTTGAAGAAAAGGAGGCGCCAGGCAGAACATGTATCGGGTTTCGTAGGGTCAAATCGATATCATAATCTTGTTTTTCTTCCTTTAAAAATAGAAGAGTTGCAGATGATCGGTTTTTGGACAAAGAAACCCCGTTTTTTAAATTTTATTACAAAGAAACCCCGTTTTTTTAAATTTTTTTACAAAGAAACCCACATTACTCAGCATTTATAGGTGCTTTTCTCGGGTTTTTTTAAGAGAAAAGCCTAATTTTGGGAGAACAACGTTCAACATAACGCATTTCACCCTAAAGCAGTTGAACATAAAAAATCTGCATTTGGACATAAAAATTCTGTAGTTCACCATAATGAGTTTGGGAGCATAAAGCTCTCTAAAATTCAAAAATTTTCAGCATAATGCATTTCAACATAAAGCGATTCGCCATAAATAACTTTTTCAATAACTGCAAGCCGGCATAAAAAAAAGTGCAAGTCACCAAAACGCTTCTCACCATAAAAGCCTCTCTTTAAACTGGTCGTTTCGCCATAAAACTGTTTCTGTCGTTTGGGCATAATATATCATGCCATAAAACAGGGACAGCGAAAGAGCAAGCCTATTATGGCAGTTAAAATCGCGAATATGGAAAAATGACCAAAACCTTAAAACTTGACAGTTCACCATAATGCAATTCAACATAAAGCATCTCACCATAAACTAGGAAAACAAGCAGGCAGCCAATGGTATAGTAGTTTTATGACACAATGGGGTTAACTTTTTTCCCTCTCGCGAGGATGTGCTCGTTGTATGACACTAAGAGGTTAATTTTTTTCTCTCGCGAGGATCAGCTCATTTTATGACACAAGGCGGTTAATATTTTTCCTCTCGCGAGGATGTGCGAATTGCATTATGGTGAACTGTAAAGTTTTAAGGTTCGACATTATCGCGTTTTAAACGGCGAAACAAGGCTTGCTCTTAGGCTGTCCCTTGTTTATGGCGAGATGTATTATGCCCAAACAGTGTTATGGCAAAACGACAAGTTCTTTAAAATGAAAGTTTCCGTTATGTTCAACTACGTTATGTTGAAACGACAAATTTAATGTCGAAACGACAAGTTTTAAATCATGGTGGATGTATTATGTACAAATGCACTATGGTGAACGTCTTCGACTTCCTGTTGAGTTACAGATTTTTTATGGTGAACAGCAACTCGCGATTTTTGCTATTTTATGATCAAATGCATTATGGCGAACTGCATTATGTCGACACGCATAGGATTTTCAGGAGTTTTTCTCTGTTTTCTGACAGAAGAACAACATTCACACTGGATTTTATGTAATTTTTCTCGGCAAAAAAACCACATTTTATACATAGTTATCAGGGGTTTCCCTAATTTATTTTATTTATTTGCAAGAAACCTCCATTTTCACAGGATTCTCGTTTTATGACAAAGACACCCTATTTTTCAGGGTTTTCAGAAGTTTTTTCGGTTTTTGGGAGGAGAACCCAATTTTTAAAGAACTGTAAGGAGTTTTCTTCCGTTTTTTTGACAGAGAAACCCTATTTTTTATCACGTTTTAAGGAATTTTCGCATAAAAAGTACCCATCCATCGAAATTCTGCAGGCATTCTGACTGCATATGGAGAATGGGTTAAACAGTTTGTAAATCCCTACTATAAAAGAAATTAATAATAGGGTAAACAATGGAGTTTTTCAATTAAAAATGTTGGATGACAGGTGACTTTAGGGAGGCAGAGGAGGGGATATGATGCGGACTTTGAATGTAGGCCGTACTTCTCAAATGTCGATACAGCGAACGGAGAGGTCGACGACCGGGAAATAAGGGGGTCCTAAGTCCCTCCCTGTCACCAAATAATTAAAAAAATCTTTTCTTTAATTTATTTAAAAAGTTAGTTCTAAACGAAGAACATGCAGGCATGCGTAAATTATTTTTTGAAACGAAAATGCCAGTTTGCACGGATAAGGAAAGGAACACAAAACACTGGGATACACTGGGACCACCAAAACACACTTTCACTTCACATTTCCTGGTTTCCACTGTATATCCAACGTTAATCCACAAGATGTCTTCTTTCTTCTCGTATCCACTAAGCTAAATAAAGGAGCGTGCGAACTGACAAATAACGAAACAAAAAATAACTTTTCTCTCTTTGAAGTTAGTTGAAAATAGCAGACTGAAAACAATAAAAGCGATGGGGTTTTCAACGTACCCGTGGGTGGAGAATCGAGGAGTCGAAGTGGAATTCGCGTTGGTCGTCGAGGGCCCGTAAACCTGGCTAGGTCCCGGTATCGCGGCAGGTTCGTGGTACTCTGTAGTAAGTGCCCTCTCGTCCAACTTTTGCTCCGAATGGTGCGCTTTTGCAGCAGACTTGATGTCCATAAAGGAGACAGTAGCGCAGACACCGCTACCTCCTCCACCATTCTCTTCCTCTTTGCTACTACGGCCAAGGAGTTTGACACTCTGCACTCGTCCATATCTGCAAAAAAGACTCTTATTAAAAACTGTTCATCATTAAAACGAAGAGTATGACTTCCTCCTTACAAAACGAAATCATTAGTTGAAGCCATTTTCCCTTGAATCATGTTGGCTCTGTAAACAAGAGACGAAGAGCGAGGGAAAATTAAGGCCTACTACCCCCTTTTTTTTTCTAAAGGACGAAAGGGCGTTTTAATTAGAACTGGGTTCGTCGGAGTGTAAAAACCCATCTCTGAACAGAAAACGAGAGAGGAAAATAAAGTACTGACGAGCAAAATAATGAGAATATGCAAATTTTTTGATGAGTTCGAAAAAAAAATTATTTGCGATCTACCTATACAGGGTGTCCGGAAACACATGGCAAGCGTCTGGGAGAGCGTTAAAAAGTGGTTTTACGAAAAAAAGTTAAATGTAAACCCCCTTAATTTAAATCAAAGAATTTGATGGTGTAGTTTAAAATCCGCCTGGATATACAGGGTGTCCCAGACACAACCTAACTTCGTTATTTCAAATGAGAACCCCTATTTTTTATTTCAGATTCGTAATCTACGCAAAATTTCAAGTAGATTTGAGTACTCATATGACAATTTTGGACAACTTTTAAAAATGTCAAATTTTAGCGTTTTTTGCGCTAAAATCCGTTAAAATTGACCTAGGAGACTCGTTTTTTTTTAATTCCACTTATTTTTTCCCGAAGAATCCAACTGTCTCAAATTTGAGCATCTTCGCATTCTGCATCACGAGATTTCGTCGCTAATGGCCTTTTTTCAAGTTAGAACCCAAATTTTTAGTTCAGAAATGAAAATTAGCACTTGTTGAAAGGAATTTTTCTTTCGGACAACAAATTTTGAAAGAGCTACAGCGTCTTTTGTGTTTATGCATCAAAAATTAAAATTCCGTCAACAAATCGCTAATTTCCATTTTTGAAGTATGGAATTTGGAGTTAAACTTGAAAAAAGGCCATTAGCGACGAAATCTCGTGATGCAGAATGCGAAGATGCTCAAATTTGAGACAGTTGGATTCTTCGGGAAAAATAAAAAAAAAAAACGAGTCTCCTAGGTCAATTTTAACGGATTTTAGCGCAAAAAACGCTAAATTTTGACATTTTTAAAAGTAGTCCAAAATCGTCATATGAGTACTCAAATCTACTTGAAATTTTGCGTAGATTACGAATCTGAAATAAAAAATAGGGGTTCTCATTTGAAATAACGAAGTTAGGTTGTGTCTGGGACACCCTGTATATTCAGGCGGATTTAAACAACACCATCAAATTCTTTGATTTAAATTAAGGGGGGTTTACATTTAACTTTTTTTCGTAAAACCACTTTTTAACGCTCTCCCAGACGCTTGCCATGTGTTTCCGGACACCCTGTATAGAAACGAAAAACAGCGGCTGTAGATGTACAATAATAAATGAGGATTTGTTGAACGAAATCAAGCACTGTTGGACTGAACAAATGATCTATTCAGCAGCGTCTGCCATCAAAGGAAATAATTAACTTGGTTGTCATCAATCTACAATAGCGAGCTTGCATCCCAGGAAACCTGCACCTTCATAAATTCTCTACAAAAGGGGTTCATTCCCGAAGTGTCCAAGGGATCCGCCAAAACACGCCAGGTGGTCAAAAATTTCTTTGCAGTTTTATGAAAGAGAATCTAAACGCAGTTTGAAACTCTTGGAGCATGCGCAGAAGAATTTGGACGTCATACTTGACGTCGTTAAAATCGTTTTTGGACAAATCTGGAGTCATCTGGCGTCTAATTTGACGTGCAAATCCTTCAGCGCATGCTCCAAGAGTTTCAAATCAGTTTCTGCGGTTGGAACAAAGCTAATTTTAACATGATTTTTGGGATTATTCCTCGGTTACTGCCAGGAAAACGCCATTTTGACATTAGAGAAACCCCATTTTTACATCAAAAATGGGAAATTTAAGAAAGTTTTTCACAGCTATTTGAGAAAAAACTCTATTTTGACATAATTTTTAGAAGTTTTCTTCGGTTTTTTGAAAGACAAACCATATTTTTACTCGATTTTCAGTTTTCCTCGGTTTTATGATAGAGAAACACTTTTTTACAGGATTTACGAGAATTTTCCCTCACGGTATGCAGTAATGTAGGTTTTACGCAAGCTTTGACCTATCTAGAAGATTAATAATAAAAAAATGCCATCTCAACAAAAAAGCAGGGAAATTTCTTTTATAAGAAGACGTTAATGGAAAGAAAAAAAAAAGTATTAAAAAAGACTGACACTAAAGGGAAAAACTCTCCCAACGGTGAAATTAACAATCAAGAGAAAATTATCGTTCAAGAATTTCTCCAAGATTTTTTCTTTTTCTCGTGGTGCGAAGAATAAGAAAAAGGGGAGGAGGAAGAGGTTCGGGAAACAATTTTCTCGGAAGATGGAGAGAGATATTTAGGAGGGCAAAGGAGCGAGAGTGATGTGGAATACAGCGGTGGAGAACTGGCAACACCGCCTGTGGTATTAAACACAAAAACGGGCTAAACTACGGGGGGAGTGAGAGAGAATCCAATAGTTATTCTCCTTCTCTTTCTACACCCCCCATCCATAAAAAAAAAGATGAAAAAAAGCGCGTGCACACAAATAGGATCCGGCAGCCATGCTGGATCCCTCCCTTCCACATCGTGAACGCAGGCGCTTCTGCGCCAGACTACCCCAACTGCCAACACGCATCAACTCATTTCAAGTGCGGACTTGGAACAGTTAACATCCACCGAACAATAAAAATCAATAAAACATAAAATTTTATTTCAATCCATTTTTTTACTCTCTTTATCTTCTAGGAATGTTAAGTGTGTAGACACAGTGCGGAAACTTCTTCAGTGAAGTGGGTTTTGTAAAAAAAAACATAAATTTCAATAAAAATTTTGATGGTACTTTGAAATTTTAATTTCTTTTTCTTTTATAGGAGGACAACTCATATTGTAAGATTTTTTTTTCTTTAACTATTTTCAGATGACAGATTTTTTGAAAGGGTCAACCTTTTTTTTAAAAAAAAAAAAGAGTCCGAGGAGGGCGTAGATGGTTAAAAATCTAGTACACCCCTTCTAAATATAAAAGACAATAATAAATCATTTAATTGAATCTCCAAATGTCTATAAATAGAGAAGATAATTAGAAAAAGATTATGAAACGGGTGGAAGTGAACGACGTACCGCAACTACAAAGGTTCAACGCGACGTTGCCGTTTCTACGCCGCCCATTCGACAACGTCGCCCCTTTCAAGAAGAAGGTTGTGAGTCAGAAAATACGTGACCCGGGAGTAGGAGTGGACGGGACGGGGTAGAAAAAAAGAAGAAACTAAAAAAAACACTTGTGCGACTCCTATGTTTATTCCGGATTTTGTGCTGCCCTTGAATTTTGTTCTTGTGGACGAAGTGACCTTAATTTTTTGATCAAAAACACGTTTTTGCGCCCCCTCCATTTTTAAAAAATAGCCACGTTATTTTTAAATAGAATTTCAACTTCTCATTTCCTTATTCAAAATTTTTATACACAGCAGAAATCATACTCATCGAGTTTTACAGTAATTAAAACTAGGATAAACTAGATTATTAATCTAAAGGACAAAGATGTTATGTAAAATCTAAATTTTAAAATTGAGTAAATTTAGCTCTTATACAACGATTTTTTTTTCTGCTTAGGAATTCAATGACAAGCGGTAGTGACGCATTAGATTAATCAAAACAAATTATTCAATAAGGCCGAAGAAGGGGTCGTTTGCCCATCAAAGGTCAGTTATCGAAGTTTTTATCGGGAAAGAGGACGTCTATGCCATGAAAGTCAAAGATATGGCGATAAAATGCAAGGGCGATCGTAGATCGAAAGTAAATTTAAGTTGCTGACAGCGCAGATGCGTAGAGAAATATAAATAATCAATATTGTCTAGACTATTTTATTGTCAAGAAATTTTCGTGTAAAATCAGTGAATTAGGAGGTGTGTAATTAAAGGTCGATAACCATCCGCGATTTCGTCGGACGTGTGCTTAAGAAGGCCTGTGAATGTTACGCTAGGGTGAACCCCTCCACGACGTAAAAAAAATGGCTTCTTTCTTTTGAACTCATTTAAGCTTCGTCGGGTGTGAACGAGGCGTGAAGCCGTAATTTGGAGCGGCCCCGACGTTCAACGCAAAAAATGTTTAAGTTTTATGGCAAATGAAAAAGAACAGATGTGTCGAGTTGTGAAAGAGATTTCTCTACAAGCTTGTCCTCGTTACCTCTCCAGCGTAGGTTGGTTGCTCTCGACCACACCTCAAAATACGGCAAAAAAACCTTTTCTGAAAATATTCAAGTGAAATTTCGGTTCGTGCAGCAGTGCCATTAATGGCGATAGTCGATGATTTAACGCCTTAGGTCATAAAACATATACACGAAAATAAACAACGGGAAGTGGGAGAAAACACTTGGGTCGTGCCGATTCTCTTTTTATTTTTTATCCGGGGAAAAATATGAGGAAAAACGGCGTGAGATAAATAGGAAGAAACGCCGCGCAGACAAAAGAAGTCGCTCCCACGGTTTCGACGTCAAAACCGCTCCGTTCCCACAATTTGGATTTCCACTGCGTAGCTGTTTACCTACACAGCGGACTCATTGGTGAAGAACTATAAAGATTGCTTTCTATCTGCTATTACACCTATACGGTAGGCGGATTATACTTTTATAGAAAATACGATCGTAAAGTTTTAACGACCACTCCTCAGTATTGTCGATCCAATTTCAGAAGTTATACCCTCCACTCGACCGATTAAAAATAATACCGAGCCGGATATTGTAAAGAAAAATTCCAGAGCCTATGAGAGGATATTGAACAGAACCCGACAATAAACAATGGAAAACGTGGGCTTAGAAAATCTGAACACCAACGCACGAAAGTGCGATTGAGTTATTAGAAACGCCCTATATGGTCGCTCTTAATTTTTCAATAGCCATCTTTTTCTATTCTTGGCAATCGCTATTCGCAGCAGTTAAAACGGAATGAAAGTCCTGCGAGAATGTCCCGTTGTCCCCACGATCTCGTATGGGACCGCCAAATGTCCCGCATTTGGTAAGTTAGTGCTATTCGCAGCAGTTAAAACGGAATGATTGGGAAAGTCCGCGGAGAGTGTCCGTTGTCCTCACGATCTCGTTTGGGACCGCAAAATGTCCCGCTTTTGGTAAGTCAGTTAGTGCTATTCGCAGCAGTTAAAACGGAATGTGTAGGAAAGTCCCGCGATGTGTCCCGTTCCCACGATCTTGTATGGGACCGCCAAAAGTCCCGATTTGGGTAAGTTTAGCACCCTTATAAACGAATGTCTCCCTCAATTTTTGATCAACGAAAAACCCGCCGGCTCCTTTTGAGTTGTTTTCTTCCATTTTATGGAGTTTTATCAGGTTTTTGAGCAATCAGCACTCTATATAAACGGTTTTCCTCTACCTTGTGATGTAAAACACCCATTTTATCGGGTGCCTACCATCTTTTTGGGTCGGAAAAAACGACCCCATAGTCCTTTTCTGATCGAGAAACGCCATTTCCGGGCCTTTCTTTAGTCTTTTACCCAAGAAACCTCCGTCCCTTCATCCCAAATCATTGAAAATTGAGTTCATTCTAAATCCATTTAGGGAGCACACATCGTAGGATTAAAAGAAACCTTCGCAGCGCTAGACTACACCAAAAATGGAGGGGCCAATAGCGGAGCCAAATTGTGTTATGAAAGATGGATATTCCCGAAAATGCAGGTCTGCCAACATGGAATACAGAGGTGTAATTCGCCTTTCACTAATCAGGCATCGCTGCGTAAAAAAAAGTTCGATTTATCTCTGACCTTCTGTGGTCCACACAAAATCACGAGGTCGCGGAATTCACGAGCTCTTTTGATTATAAAACCGTCGTATATTCAAACATGGCAAAACAGGTCGTTTCTTTCCTTTTTACGTCAGAATTTCGTATAGGCGAGGATTACATAATGGGCGAGAAGCGTAGGAGAATCAGATATTAAAGTTTAATTAAAAAGTGGCATTTGTATCTATATATTCGCCACCCCCTCGTCTTTGAACCTTTTCCACTTTTATTTATATCCCACTGAGGCCGAATTGAACCGGACGGCTTGCCAGAAACACAAGAGTCGCGTTCTTTCCTCCCTCTATTTTCATTCATTCTCCATCAAATATGCTGTTTTGAAAAAAACAATTTCTCGTGCCTCGGTGAGCAGAATTTATTGATTTAAACCCTACTATTAGTCAAACACTCCAGATAAGAGACCAAATATTTCGTGCACATCGACCCGATATCATATATTGCGAAACATTGATAAAAATAATATTTAAAAAATAATGAATGCCAATTTTATAAATTTTGATAAAATTAATGATAGCTAAATTGGAAAATGTTTAAATTAATTTTTTAAGTGTTTTTTTTAAACAAAAGGATTACGACGAAACTATTCATCCGATTTTCTATATAATATATTTTTGAAAAGAGCTCATCAAACCCAACAAATGGCTAGCGGTTTTTTTGGAAAAAAATGTTTTAGTCGAAAAATAAGCTTTCTATTTTCCAACTAAAAACTTTTTCGGAAAAACTGCTCCCAAGATTCAAATATAGGAAAGTAATTTTAGGCATTTTCCCTCTCTGTCTAACACTTTTGTGGTAGGATCCACATCAATATAAAGTACTGGTTTGAAGAGCTTCCAACGAAAACTTCCTTAAAGAGAAGTAACAATATAGGAGGGGGAAGTATAACAGGGGACGTACAACGGAGGGGGAAGTATATGGGAGGGAAGTATAACGGAGGGGGAAGTATGGGAGGGAAAGTATAACGGAGGGGGAAGTATATGGGAGGGAAAGTATTACGGAGGGGAAGTATAAGGAGGGGAAGTATGACGGAGGGGAAGTTTTGTTGTTTTTTTTTGAAAAGTTTTCCGAGTTTTTTTTCGAAAAGTTTTGCGGGTTTTCTTTTTTAAATTTGCGTTTTTTTTTAAAGTTTTTTTTCGAAATTTTTTAAGCGTCAAGGTAGAAATAATGGGCTCTTTGGCCTAGGGATGTGCCTCTCGTAATGGGTAGAAGTATGAAATTTCTCCCTACAAAAAAAAAATAATAATTTAAAATTGGCAATTTTTTACACCAAAAATTCTAAAAATATAAGGAGTAATTCGTGAAAATTTGGTGAAAACGGTTCGGCCGCAGCGAATTTTTTAAAATTTCAAACAGACATCTCCGCCATTTTTTCGAAATTCAAAAATCGCTCTCGTTAGTTTCTTGTTCACCGGCTAAAGAAATTTGTGTGAAAATCGGATGAAAACTGTAGCCGTACAGTGTTCCGGAAAAAAAATCCTACGGACGCCGGCCGGCACCACACACAAAATTGAGATCGGTAAAGATCAATATTCGATTTGACCCTCCGGGGTCTGGAAGACCCTTCCCCAAAAACCCTTTAAGGAAGTTAAAATCTACCTAAGAAGACCAAAATTAAAAAAAAAAATGTTTTCCCATAATATACATAAGTGAATCTCTGGAATTTCGCTTGGTGTCGTTCTCTAGCTCATGCTCAATTAATCGCAATTTCTCCCAGATACGGTTTTTCCCTCATTGTTTGAATAGTTTGAACTCAATTTTACGAAATTATGAATCCAAATGGGAATTTACGCATAAAAGGGTTCCGTGATCCAAATTGTCCAGGTGATGAAGACCGTAAGGTCACATGGTAGAAGGAGAATCGGTTTCCTGCGAGTCGCTTCCGGTTCAGCGGTCCGGAAGTGCATATTATTGAAGCCGGAACTGTCAGGACTTCCTACCATGGGCTCAATAGAACAAAATATTTCCAATTTCGCACCAGAACGGTTTCATATCAACTCCACAAAAAATAACTATATGAAAAACTACTGCAATACGGAAAATAAAAGTTCGCCGCCCCATCGGAGGCAGTGTGAGTTGGCTCAAGGCACAAGATATTCGGAGGTGGCGGCATTTATTGATCCGAACAACCTGGAAATAGAACCCACACCTGGCACGGCCATCATTCCTTAGGGGTTCTATTAAATCTACTAACTTTCGGTTCCGGATCAACCGCCCCGAAATCAAAATATGAACCCCAATCAAAAGAGCAAAAGTAGTTTCAACGAGACAAAAACCAGTTAAGCCAACTGCAACACCCACAGAATCAACAGAAAAGTGGGAAATCCAGCTATGTCCTCGAGGGAAAAAAAAATTACCTTGGAAATAACGGAAAAATTTCAGTATAAGTACACCTGTCACGATTACAGCGTTTTTAAAACGACTTTGAAAAGTTGGTAATTGAGAAAAGGTGCAACGTATGCCGAAATCACCATTGAAACTCAAGTGCAATTGTCTCTTTTGTTAATATCAATGGCACATGTTTCACCGCCGATTGAAAGTATTTCGAAATACGCGAACTGGACGGTTTTTCAAGAGGATGATGAAGAGGGCTTCATAAAACTGAATCCATTACCTGCAACAGAAAAAGAGCAAAAATTAGATTTTCAGAAGACAAAACTGCAAGGGATGAAAAGGGAGAAAGTTTTCAATAAATTGGGATATCTTCTGATGAAGGCGATGATTGCGACAGATGCAGAACCTTTCACCGGAGGAAAAACGGGCGTGAGGATTAACAAAGGTCAAACACGAACTCCTTGTTAGTTAAGTGAAAATGCTGAAAGTTTAGAAAACCAGATCCTTTATTTTTTTCATCTCCTCAAATTCGGGAGGGAGAGAAACGTCAGACAAAAAGACAAACTGGTCTATCTTGTTTCGTGCTAAACTCGTCTGAATCCCAAACTCGTTTTTTTCGGATTTTACGAAACTTGGAAATTATTCCGATTCTTTAATTTAACGCATTTACAGGTGAATCGGTAGTTAAGAGAATAGCAGGTGGGACCTGGAGACGATAATGCGACGTTGCCGGATTCACCCTGCGGGCCTTTACACCAATTTAATTGAAGGGAGGGGGATCTTCTGAAATATTTATTGGGCAAGATGGGAAAAGAGATGTTAAGAGTGGGAAAGAGCAGCCGCCCCTTCAAATCGTGTGGCGCAGGGAAGATGAAGAATAATAAAAAGAGTAATTAAGAAACCGGTTGATCGAGCTTATCCAGGTAAAGTCAGCGCCACCGCCTCAAAATCAAGCGAAAAACTCAAAAACGTCTTTGTAGTCGCGTGATAGGCCTTCATAGGAAACGTTTGCATAACGCCAAAGTATGTGGAAACGGTGCCTTTCGCAATTTTCGTAAAAGACTAAGTTTTTCCATCGCCGATTTCGACTCCAGAAGCCCATATTATTTCGTTAATAAAATAAAATTTATTACTCAACTGGCATTTTCCGAACTGGTTTCTCCCTAAAGTTTAAATGATGACCTTTAAGCTGATGGAAAAACTAAAAATTATATTTTGGATTTTCCCCTGAAGTACCAGATTTTAACCTACTTGAAACCCATTTCTGCGTAGCCCAAACAACGAAAGATACAGCTAAAAAAAGACGCCAAAATCAGCCTCATATTTACGAGGTAATTTTAAAAACGAGTCAAAGAAGATTTTCTGTCTAAAAAAACAGTAATTTGTTTCAAATTACACACTCCAAGAACCTACAATCAACAGTTTTGCTACGCGGACGTCCAGAAACGTTCATTGAATTTATCAACAATAGGAATGCCAATTTGAATTTTAAATTTTGAGTCATTTTTTGTCCCATGTTATTCAATATTATCGTAACCATTAGAAACGAGAGAACCTTCTTAAGTAACTACTTAGTACCTATAGAATTGCGAAATTCTCTCAAGACCTCGAGTAGACGATTTTTCATCAGTGGGAAGTGTTTTTATTTTATGCGAAGTTCGGTTCTTCGAGTAGTCATCCTTGAGATTAAGAAAGGCGTCATTTCTATTTTTTTATAAGCACACAAAAGCACGCATTTAAAGAAGAAAATAAAAACAGTCCTTGAATTAAGTAGCAATTTTTAATGAGTCACTGTACTTTCTAATGTTCAGATGAAGTGTATATTTGTTTATAAACTTCGTTTTCCTCCTTTACTGAGTGAAACTCTAGGACTAAACTTCGCAGAAAGGAAAAGGCTTTCAGGTGTTCGGAGATTCATTGGCGGACTTAGCCTTCCCTAGGGATGGGCGATATATATCGATATATTTGTGCCGATAAATCGGTCTTTTGATATTGTATATCGGAGGTTCCGATATATAGGTTTTTTCCGATATATATCGGATGATCGGAAATCGCATTTTTTAAGGCATTTTTGATCAAAAAACGACTTTTCAAAGGCATTTTTTACAGTTTTTGTCTAAGGGACAACGGATTTAAGGCGTTTTTAACAGTTTCTGTCTTATAAACAACGGATTTAAGGCATTTTTGACCAAAAATTGCCTTTTTTAAAGGCATTTTTCACAGTTTTTGTCTTAAAAACAACGGATTTAAGGCATTTTTGACCAAACATCGCCTTTTTTTAAAGGCATTTTTACCGTTTTTGTTTTAAAAACAACGGATTTAAGGCATTTTTGACCAAAATTGCCTTTTTTTTAAGGCATTTTACAAAGTTTTTGTCTTAAAAACCACTTATTTAAGGCATTTTTGACCAAAAATTGCCTTGAGGCAATTTTTCACAGTTTTTGTTAAAAAAACAACCGTTCAACTGCATTTTCTGGTCTTATTTTATGGTGTTTGGTCAAGTAAAACTTTTTATGGAATTTTTCACCTAAAAACACCCATTTTACCGGATTTTTGGTATTTTTCTCGATATTTTCATCAAGGCTCCAGAGAACTTCTACTTTTTCTAGTTTTTGGGGCGAAAATCGTCGGAATTATTAGCGTTTGCATATTATATGGCATATTTCGTCAATTTTTAGCGCATTTGTGTCCAATAATAGTGAGGGTCGAGGTTTCGCATGGCGGGGCGGAACGCTGCCGCGTTCCTAGATAAAACTTTTTTTCCGATATATCGGTGCCACTGATATATTTGTTCTGATATCCCTGGATGATCATATCAAAAGAGGCGTTTTCTTCGATTTTTCGGTCTAGAAACACCCGTTTTATCAAGCGTATTGGGTTGTTTTCCTCTTTCTAATCTAACTGCCCATGGCTAAAGATTCCTCTGTCAATAGTAAAACTTTGTTGCGTAAAAACGATGAAATGACAGAATTTTCATAAAAATATTTAACAATTTTTTTTACTGACGTGGGAATTCGAAAAAGGTACTGGTGTATCCTGGGCTAGACAATGGCATTTGTTAACTGAACAATTTGAAACAGACCTAATCTACATCAACTCCACGCTCTGGTGATTCGTGACGTTTTATATCCGCTTCATTGATATATTTCTTTCGACCTTTCAACAATATAGGAAGAGGATAGAATATTTTACAGCAGAATGTAAAAAGTGTACGGGGAAGCAAGTTCCGTTATACCTTTCTCTACCTTCTAATTTCCATAGTCGTGTAATTTACGAAAAGATTGCCCTTAAAAGGATATGCGCAATCCACCTCGGGGTAACGTCTTCATCGCCAGAAAATGACTGTAGAAAGACCCGAATAAATTTTAATTTTTATCCGTTCAGAGAAAATTGAATTTTTATGTGAACATTGAGCGTAAAGAAGAAAATTTTTAGCTTTTCGAATAGGATAAGATTATTATCTCATTGAAAACCTTGATTTTTTTAAAAAGAAACTTTTTTTTAGAGAGAAACCGACCTACTCCTACTATCAACTAGTTTTGAAGATGATTGCCTCTGTTGTAAAGCATGGCCCAGAAACCGGGAGAAATCTAGAGTTTGAAGGCCCCATTCGAAGAAAGCCAAGATAAACAGGCAAAAAAAACAAATGAACTGTTAAATTGTTAACAATAGGTTGATTGGATTAAATGTATGATTTTGGCAGAGTATTGGTGTATAAATCGTCTAAGGTCAAAACAGTGTAGTTTAGCCGCGTTATAAATTACGATCGATTTGTTCAAAAGGATTTTTCTCCCCCGACGTTTTAATTGGAGCGTGATCTCCAAGTTTTGTTTATAAAAATTTCATGATGGAGAAGGGGGATTTTCATTGTGTTGGTAAAAGAATGAAAACGGCACTAACAAGGTCCAGAGTTGCCCAAAAGACGTTGCGGGGTCGGGGAGAAACGGCAACGTCGGAGAGGCTAAACGTGAGGCGAGAGAGGTGGGCCAAGAGAGCAGGAAAAAGACAGAGAAAGATACCCCTCCAAAGCGACGTTGCCGGTTCTATAGACCGCTATTGCTTTACGTCCCGACCCATTCGCTCAGATCCACAGAGGCGAGACCGGCTGTTGCCAGATCGTGCAGAGCCCATCTGTCCTCCGCATCTAAAAAACCCCTGAGTGAAACGACTCCCAGTCTTTTCCTATCTGCAGATGCTAATAGTGTCCAGAGGGGTTCCAATTCAATGGGGGACGATTAAACAACAAACGAGGGTTACAAGAACCTACTACGCATTCACAGTCAATGAAACTGCAGTAAAAAAATCAACTTCTGCTGAACAACACAAGATCTCCATATTAGCAAACTTCCATAATCTTTAAATCACCTTCAACTAACGCGCAGAAAGGAACCACCAATAGAAAATTAAGGGGTATACCATAAAGAGAACTCATTAAACGATTTAATTCTATTATTATTCGACATTGACCCGAAATAGGTTTGGAAAGAAAAATGCAAGGTGATCAAGGACGTTGAACTGCCGCTGCAGTAAATTACAAGGCGAAACAAGGAAGCGAAAAATGCTAAAAGGAGTAAAAAAATTTGTTTTCTTATTCGACCTCCAGTTTAATCCCTGGGGCGTAGAGACTTTCAAATGGCGAATTATATAATTGTTTACAGGTTTGTTTGTGGGAAAAAAAAATTTAGAAGCATCCTAGGTAATCCTAGATATAAAAGAAGAAAAACAGGTACACAGGACTAATCCGCCTTAAGAAAAATTCCCAAAGTCTTAAGAAAACTGAAGATTTTTGACAAATTTCTGAACTCTTTACTTATTTTCAGAGTGTACTAAAAAGGTAACGGTGATTCTTAATTGGGTAAGAGAGAACCCAGTTTTCGCGTCATCCTTACAATGTGTCAGAAATTAGAAAGTTTGGAGGGCTGAAAATGAAGTACAAAGTTTCACTTCAGCGGTACTAAATTTTGATGAAATTCTGCTACGAAAAGTCGCGAGGAATACAACTTGTTTACGGAAAGGTTTTATGTACGGAGTGGGAGTTCTGGTGGTCCTCCAGGTAACGGTACAAGCAGGGCCACTTCGCCTTGTGGAAAACCGGTTTCGTACTCCAAAGCAAAAACCCCACCCCTTCATCATTGCACGAGAAAACCACCTACTACAGAACTTGTGAAATTCACAAAAAACCACAATAAATTATTTTTAACTTTTTAACTCCGCAAATTTCAAGGGTAAGAAAAAAACATAAATTTGTTGTTTTTTTCTTTGACCCAGAAAGCCTGCTGTCAATAAAACGTTTGGTGAAGCTGTAAATCTCAGAGAGGAACTACGCTGGAGTATACACTTTATGTTTTTGGCCATTTTCCCAGTGGTTGATTTATCGAGTTTCCTTCTGTGCAGACCATAGCCAAGAAATGACTGATAGAAATCACATGTAAGTAGGACAATTTCGAATTTTATAAAATGTCAATGAGAAGAATTTTCCAAAAGGGATAGGGTTGTGAAAGTTACAATAGCATCGTTCCCAAGGGGAAGTTACCCTAATTTTATTGTAACTATGAGAGGCTCATTATTAACAAATTATAAAACCAAAACAAAAAGTTAACAACTAGGGAGGCATCAATGACCAACTTCCTGTAGTTTGAGAAAATGAAATTTCCAAGCTAATAAAAGGGTCGTAAATACGTTTATGGGAAATCAAGGAAGAAAAGAAAAAAGCTGAAAAAGGCAGTTCGACGGTCCTTATGGTTTATTGCTCCTTTAAAGAAGACAAAAAAAGTGGTTGAAATAGGGTATCGCTTTAGGCTTAAACTTAAAAGGAGGTGTTACGCAAGGCAAGGTGAGACCATAAGTTTCCCCACCAAGAAGACAAAGCATTCTACTTTCTAATTTCCAGGGCGTTGAACTGTTACTGCAATATTGGGAAAAAGATGAGTTTTCCAAGGCGCTAATTTTCGATTGTGTCGAATAGATTCGGCAACGTTTTGATGTAATGGCGGCCACCGATCGACCCGCAGCCGCCCCCGAAACCCTGGAACTTGTAGTACTCAATGAGGGGTGTGAGAAGGCGAAGAGTCGCTCCAGAGGGGTGGGCGTCCCTTTAAAACAGTTTCAATTTCACTCCCGATGCTCTTTTCCTCCAGACCCTACGCGCACCCTCCCATCCCTTCTTCCCTTGGAAACTTTCCACGTTTTCAATGAATCATAGTCAAAAGGGAACTGTTTCCAAAGCCTGTACTTGAGATAAATTATGAATTGGGTTACCTCAAGTTTGAGTTTCTCCCAATTCATATCCATAAGTTTCATGCACTTTATTAGCTTACAAAGCCAAGTATCATTCTGAAAAAAAATTTTTTTCCTCTTCTGTCGAGGGCATAGCAGCCATTGAATGTTTTGATGTATAGAGTCGATTACAAAGAGCATAATGAAAGATCGATAAGAGATCCCCGGGTCCGATTTCTCCAGTTAGGAAGTGAGGTCAAAAAGGACATTCTGTTAAATGAGACCCCCTCCTGCAGCACGAACTGTAGAACCAAAGTAGAGCGCGTCTAAAGAGAAAATAACAACAACCTCTAATCTCAAAACGGTATTTCATTTTCCCTTCAGATTCAAACATCCTGTCTTGTTGATTTAATATTGGAGACTTCATCTGTATTCGACCTTGGTTGTGCATTGAGGGGCACTGGGGTTTTGATTTATCGTCGGAGACAAAGGTCAGAGTTGAGTGTTTTAAGCACCTGGGTGTACTTGCTGTTTTTCTTCTTTTTATGAGAGTCGTTCCTTCTTTACACTCCAACCGGATAAACGGGGTGTTAAAATAATGTATTCTGTTTAGCATTTCACGACATATTGCTAACCAACAAGTAATATTACCAACCTCCTCGAAGAAAGCAACATAAGCAGTCTTAATGTAACAGTATTCCAGGATCATGGATAAACGGGGTGTTAAAATAATGTATTCTGTTAGCATTTCACGACATATTGCTAACCAACAGTAATTAATGATTACCAACCCCTCGAAGAATACGCAACATAAGCGTCTTAATGTAACAGTATTCAGGATCATGGTATCATACTACATGTTGAAATTTAAGATTTTTAACCCTTATAATCTAAAAAAGCGCCCTCGGGGGTGCCAGGAATACGGAACTGGTTTGAAAAGGTGGGGGCGGGTGGTTGGGGACGAAGGGTGATTTGGCAACGCTGAGTCCGGATCGATGGGGTTTCCCAACGCGGCGCATTCCTTGCCAGGGATTTCCACCCCTTCCCGAAGAGCATGACTTTCACCTAATATTTATATGGCTTTAAGGCCAAAGAGGGGTTGTCTCACTCAACTCATCGTCCCCTCAGGCTAATTTCGCTACAACGAAAACAATGCACCAAATATCACATATGACCTTGACTGCAAATAACAATAGGAGTAAAGTTTGTTGAAGCACTTGTGCCCATAGAAACAGCGATCAATCGCTCGATAGTGAATCAAACGATGGCAATCTATAAATTAACCTCGTTACATTCTACCGTCAAAAACCGAAAATGAAGTGACCTTATGAACATTTGAGTACTGCGACAAACGGTCATTCTGAATTTAGACATAGCCGATCGGACATCAATGACGTATTGAAAGTCCGAAAATAAACTGTCACCTTTCCCCCTCTGTAAATAAACCCGAAAAGAAATTGAACCTCGCCATATATCGCTTCTGCTCAAGCTTTTGATACACAACGGCGTAATTCAACTCCCTCGCATATACGCATACGTGGACCAGATGGTTCATTGAGACCAAATGTTAGGGCATTTTTTCTCCGCCATATTACATGACAGAACAGAAAAAAAAGAGGAATTCTTTTGAAATTTTTTCACCCAGAAAGGGAGAACCTAAGAATTTAAACTATCTCAATAACCTTTCATTTTACCCTTATTTGCTGTAAAACGTGAAAAGTAAAAACCATTTAAAGCATAAAAGGAAAAAAACGAACACATCGACTATAATGAGTGATGTTTAATTTAATAAAATAGTCTCAAATGATATATAGTTTCCGAGATGTCTGCTCTTAATGGGTTTTCCAGTTTCCTCAACTCTAGAATTATCGTATCGCGTGCTCTTCCACCCTCATAATGCATATCGGAATTTCAAACACACGGAAAATAACTTTAAAATTAGCTATTCAATATAAAAATAGAACTTTTTATAATTAAAAACATCATTATGATAAGAATTTTTTGTTGACAAGGCAGCGAGTGTCGACATAATGCGGTTCGCCATGATGCATTTGAAAATAAAATAGCAGAAATCGCGAGTTCACCATAAAAATCTGCAACTCAACATAAAGAAAATAGTCGAAAACGTTCACCATAATGCATTTGAACATAATACATCTCACCTTAAACTCTAGGGACAAAGAGAGGCGTTTATGGTGAAAAGCGTTATGGTGACTTGCACTTTTTTTATGTCGACTTGCATTTATTAGAAAAGTCGTTTATGGCGAAACGCTTTATGTTGAAATTATGCTCAAAATTTTTGACCAGAGCTATATGTTCAATTGCATTATACCGAAACGCATTATGGTGAAATACCTACAGATTGACAGCCAAAGAGCAAGCCTATTTTCGACGTTTAAACACGATTATGGCAAACGACAAAAGAGAGGCTTTCATGGTAAAAATGGTGACTTGCACTTTATTAATGTCGAATTGCATTGATTGAAAAAGTAGTTTATGGCGAAACGCCTTATGTTGCTGCTCAAAATTTTTGAGCTTTATGTTCAATTGCATTATGCCGAAACGCATTATGGTGAACTACAGATTGACAGCCAAGAGCAAGCCTATTTTCGACGGTTAAACACGATTATGGCGTATAATAACGCAGCTGAACGGAAACTTTTATTTTAAAGAACTTGATCGTTTCGTCATAAAACTGTTTCTTCTGTCTTGGGCATAATACATCCACCATAACTAGGGAAAGCCAAAGAGCAAGCCTATTTTCAGCATTTATAACGCGATTATGGCGAAACGACAAAAGAGAGGCTTTTATGGCGAAAATGGTGACTAGCACTTTTTTTATGTCGACTTGTATTGAAAAAGTCGTTTAATGGAAACGCCTTATGTTGAGGGCTTGAGGCTCAAAATTTTTGAGCTTTTTGAGAGCTTTATGTTCAATTGCATTATGCCGAAACGCATTATGGTGAACTACAGATTGACAGCCAAAGAGCAAGCCTATTTTCGACGGTTAAAACACGATTATGGCGATAATAACGCAGCTGAAAGGAAACTTTCATTTTGAAGAACTTGATCGTTTCGTCATAAAACTGTTTCGGTCGTTTGGGCATAATACATCTCACCATAAAATAGGGACAGCCAGCCAAAGAGCAAGCCTATACACGATTATGGCGAAACGACAAAAGAGAGGCTTTTATGGTAACTAGCACTTTTTTTATGTCGACTTGCATTCATTGAAAGTCGTTTATGGCGAAATAAACGAGCTTTATGTTCAATTGCATTACGCCGAAACTATGGTGAACTACAGATTTTTTATGCTCAACTGCTTTAGGATGAAAAGCGTTATGTTGAACGGTGTTCTCCCCAAGGCAGCCATTATCAAAACATTTCTTGATTTACTACCTCAACCATTCCCAAAGACTCCATAGGGTATTACAATAACTTTCCTTTTGATGTAGGAAAATGAAAATCTGTGCTTGTACTCCAGCGTAAATGAGAAATGGGAAAACTTAAGAAGTAGGTAATTAAACTTGAGTAAACTATTCAAACAATGAGGCCCATGTTTAAAGAGTTCCTTTAAATTTAAAGAAGTTTCCAACTCAAAAATATTCAAAGGTAACGTTTCATAGACCTCATTTCGAGGTGAAATCCGACGTTCCTTTAGAAGTTAAATTAACCTACATTTGGAGTTTATTAAATGAATAAAACAGAAAAGACGACGACGCCAGGTGAAAATGAATCGACCCTCATTGAAGAGAAGAGGGGGATTTGAAAGGGGAGGAATCCCATTGCCCTGCGGTCCCTCCCGAAAAAACCGGTCGAGTGATTCTGGGGTGAAGAAAAATATTCAACACTCACAACCTAACTAATTACAAAGGGGTAAAATCTGCCAAGTAAATAATTAAATTGAAAATTGTTTCCACTTTTGCAGAATCTGAAGGTTGAATTTATTTAAGCTCAAAACATCCACTTTTCGGGCAACGACCTGGAAAATCTCTTTAAATAATTGACTGCATAAATTCCGGGTTTTAATACTTCAGCTTATTATACTTCGAGAACTAGTTGAGAATATTGAATTTTCTTAAGAAAATAAGGTCATTATTTCCCAAGGTCTATCTTTTTTCTACTTCAATGTCTTTAATTTTAAAATAATTGAGGGTTCGAATTCCAGGATGTAATTTTCAAAAACTATCAGAACCTTGGAAGCTTTTTTACGGATTTCAAATTTTAGAACGGTGAAAATGATAAGATAAAACACCCTTGGACAATTGGCAGTTACGAAACTTTCTCAAGCCTAAAATAAAGCTAGTACGGAAGATTAATTATTGACAGAACTCACGTAACTAATATTCACTTGATAATATACGTTAATTTTGTGTGAGATAAATACTTATCTAAGAAACAAAGGAAAATCTGGGTTTTGATGGACGAAAGACCGAGAAAAAGGCAAGGAAGTTCGTTAAAATGAGGGTTTGTGGCTGAAAATTGAGCAAAAGGCTCATAAGTACAAAAAGGGGTGGCCAAAAAACCGAGGAACAGGCTGGAAATCTAAAAAAGAGCTTGCAGCACATAAACCGTGAAAGAGGCCAGAAAGTCCATTAAAATGAGGTTTTCGTGGCCAAAAAAAAAAAAAAGTCCGATTAAATGAAGAAGCCCAGTTTTGGTCCAAAAATGCCACCAAACCCAGTGTTATAGTAAGTTCGTAAAACGAGGGTTTTGTGGCTGAAAAATTGAGCAAAAGGACAAAAGGGGTTACGTGGCCAAAAAACCGAGAAACAGGCTGGGAAACTAAAAAAGAGGCTTGCAGCACATAAACGTGAAAGAGCCAGAATCCAAAAACGAGGTTTTCATGGCCAAAAAAAGAAAAAAAGCCCGTTAAATGAAGAACCCAAGTTTTGGTCCAAAAATGCCACCTAAAACCCAGTTCTAGTAAGTTCTTTAAAACGAGGGTTTTGTGTCTCTAGTACAAAAAGGGTTACGTGCCAAAAACCGAAAAAACAGGCTGCGAAATCTAGAAAAAAAGCAGCCATAAAACGTTAAAGAGGCTACAGTCCAAAATGGGTTTCGTGGCCAAAAAAGAGAAAAAAAAAGTCCGTAAAATGAAGAAACCCAGTTTTAAATTTTTGGTCCAAAAATGCCACCTAAACCCAGTGTTCTAGTAAGTTCGTAAACGTTTGTGGCTGAAAATAAGGGTTTGTGGCTGAAAAATTGAGCAAAAGCTCATATACAAAAAGGTTAGTGGCCAAAAAACCGAGAAACAGGCTGGGAAACGTAGAAAAAGAGGTTGCCCATAAAACGTGAAAGAGGCTACAGTTCATTAAAATGAGTTTTCGTGGCCAAAAAAAAGACAATTAAGTACGTTAAATGAAAAACAGTTTTTCTAAATTTTTGTCAAAAAGCCACCTAACCCAGTAGTAGTAAGTTCGTTAAACGAGGGTTTTTGTGGCTAAAAATTGAGCAAAAGCTCATAAGTAGAAAAAGGGGTTACGTGGCCAAAAACCGAGAAACAGGCTGGGAAACCTAGAAAAAGAGGGTTGCAGCTATAAACCATGAAAGGGGCAGAAAGTCCATTAAAATGAGTTTTCGTGGCCAAAAAAAAAAACGAGAAAAAGTCCGTTAAATGAAACCCCAGTTTTCTAAATTTTTAGTCCAAAAAGCCACCTAAACCCTGTCTAGTAAGTTCGTTAAAACGAGGGTTTTGTGGCTGAAAAATTGAGCAAAAAGCTCATACAAAAAGGGACGTGGCCAAAAAACGAGAAAAGAGGTTGCAGCCCATAAACTGAAAGAGGCCAAAAAGTCCATTAAAATTATGGTTTCGTGGCCAAAAAACCAGGACAATAAGTCCGCTAATGAAGAAACCCCAGTTTTTTCTAAATTTGTTCTCAAAAATGCCACCTAAACCCAGTGTTTAAAATGAAAATTAGGTGCTAATTTGTTATACAAGGAAGAAAAGAAAAGAATAGTTTGTTCCCCCAGACCAGATCACCTCAAGGAGATAACCTGTTTTTAAATTTGAAAAAAGGAGTTTAAATTTTGGGATTATGACGTCAAAAGGTGTTCATTATACAAGGAAAATCATAGAGTAAAAATAATTTCCTCCAGACATAACAGGATCAAGGATTAATTCCTATATTTATTTACGTAGACGAATATTATGACTGAAAGTCTTAAGAACCTGAGGAACTGGAGGTCTTAAGAACTGCCCAAATAGGTGCGTATGTCCTTATAATGCAAAAATATTTAAATTATGATATGGCATTAATAGTAAAAGGAAATAATGGAAGTTGGAGAATTCAAATGTTGGGGACTTGAGTGAGTCTTTTGTCAGATGATGGTCAAATCTTTGTTTTCATTACGCAATATTTTGATTGTTATATAATTGATCAATGACGTTTTAGTTAGAATATAGGAGACTTGCAAACTTTCACTGTTCGGTTTTTACCCGTGGCTACCTGATGACGCGTTTACCTGTAGTGATAGAAATATGATTTTTTGTGTATACCTTTTGAAGTGATCTCTTATGCGATCTTCTCGGATGTTCTCCGGGAGGTTTCCGACCCACAGGTGACGAGTCTCCCTAACCATCGTGTTCTGAACTCTTCATTTGGGACCTACTTCGCGTTTCATTTCACAAAACGAAAAAAATCAAACAGCACTCACTGAACACATGGTTCACGTTAATTATTTCAAAATTAGAATATGAGAACCCCTTAATTTTTGAAACTTAAAAGGATGAGGCAATAATGAATTTTCTTTAGGGGCGAAAAAAAAAATTCCCACAATTTTCTTGGATTTCCTTGAATAAAAGGGCTGACACTTCACTAAACAACACTTTTCACATAACGGACGCATCTCGCATGGATATACACTTCCACTGGAATCACAGGGAGAGAATGGTCTGTTTACCAGAGGGAGAGACTCCTGAAAAAGGGGGGGGGATGTCGTGGGGGAGAAAACGCGGTGGGTAAAGAAGGGTCGGTGGAGGGAGAAACACCCGCCATTGGGCGAGTCCAAAACCAGAAACGAAGGGGGGGCGAGAGCTTCGGAAGAGATCCGGCAACCTCGCCTCTCCTCCTCGCCCTCCGGCCCTTTTGTATTCACTCCACGAGAGGCTCAAAAGGAAACAAAAAAAAAGGAGTAAAAAAATAATATTCTAAAAAAAGAGCCTTTCGCCAAAATGACAAGTGCATTCTACTCTCCCTACTCAATTTATAAAATCAACTTTCTTGGCCTTATTAAATTAAATTTCTAAAAGTAAGTGTAGGGTGTGCTCATCCTCAGTTAACTCCTTCTCCTTCAAATTTTGAAGTTATTTCAAATTTTCTTGTTAAATTATAGTATACCCAATCTTTATACTCAATTATATATACCCAATTATAGCATATACCCAATTATAGTGCTGTAAAGAGCTATGCTTATAGCAAATATTAAATAAATAAGTGTAGGTGTGCTCATCCTCGTTAAATCCTTCAATTTTGAAGTTATTTCAAATTTTCTTGCTTAAATTATAGTATACCCAATTATAGTATACCCAATCTTAGTATACTCAATCTTAGTATACCCAATTATAGCAATATACCCATTTAGTGCTGTAGAGCAATCTTATAGCAAACTATTATAAATAAATGTGTAAGTATTATCCTTCAATTTAAGTTATTTCAATATGCTTAATTATAGTAGTATACCCAATTAGTATACCCAATCTTAGTATACCAATAGTATACCCAATTATAGTGCTGTATAGTATACCCAATCTTAGTATACTCAATTATAGTATACCCAATTACAGCACATATACCCAATTATAGTGCTGTAATAAAGAGCTATATGCTTATAGCAAATTATTCTCTTAGATAAAACCAGAGGGATGAGATACATAATTACTTTGTTCCAACCGAAGTTTGAAACTGGTTTTGAAACTCCTGGAGCATGCGCAGAAGGATTTGGACGTCAAATTTGACGTCAGATTACTTCTTTATATTAAATTTGCAAATTGTAAAGGCCCGTATTCAAGGTATCCTTAAGGAAAGAGAGTTTCAAGGTAGGTTTAAAAATAGGGCCTTATCTCTATTGGTCAGCTACGTGCCGCATTAAACTTGCATAAAGAAAATTTTTTTGAGAAAATTCTTTTTTTAGGATGATGCGTTGAGCGCGTATTGCTAGGTTTTTCCAGAAACCCTCAAGATATAATACATTATTTCTTATCCTCAGAGCATCAGGATACTTTACTAACACTAAGTTCAAAATTCATAGATCTTCCCCTGTCGCTACCCTTCGTATCCACCTACAACTTACAAGCACTTATATTAGCTTTGTTGTAACCGCAGTTTGAAATTGGTTTGAAACTCCTCGAGCATGCGCAGAAGGATTTGGACGTCATATTTGACGTCTTTAAATCGTTTGTCCGACGAATCTGAAGTCATCTGACGTGCAGATCCTTCTGCCCATGCTCCAAGAATTTCAAACTATGGTTGGAACAAAGTTATTATTTCTCTTTGATTTGGCTTCTCTGAGAAATAAGAAATTCAACCCAGAGTTACATCGTTATTTATTTGGGATTCTTCAGCAGTGTTTAATTTATGAAAATGACTAATTTTTCTTCTTAGTAGCTTTTATTTCCAACATCAAGATATCATTTGATTGAATTTTAGGTAGGTATCCATATACATTGAAGTTACAATATATAAAATAAATCTGTATAAAGTTATTTAAAAAAAAAGACTAAATAACTACAGTGTTTTAAGCCCAGATTGCAACACATCACTTTCAAAAATCTTTAACCTGCACATTCTAACCTGCAAAGAGTTTACAAAATTTTCTCCTTCACAATCTCTGAACCAAAGGAAAAAGTTGGAATCCCGTTATCCTAGAGATTTTTTATTCTGGGCTCTGTTTAAATGATATGGGGATTTGATATTTTAATCGCTGTCATCTTCATTATGACTTCGATTGAGTGGCTGGCGACTTTCTTCATCCGAGCCATAGATGACATCTTCATCTGAATCATTGATCATCGAAAAAGCAGGATTATCTTTCGTTATAGAATTATCTAAAAAATCAAAATTAACTTATGTTATCAATCATGAAGTTTTTACCAAAATTGTCTTTTCGCTAGGAGAATAGACGTAAGCCATAGTAAACAAATAGAAATTCAATAGGCCGTAAAAGCTCATAAATTGAGCCGAACTGTTATATGTCGTCGACAGCTCGGAAACAAAATTATCCTCCAGAGCTCCAATCCCAAATCTCATAACTGTGATAGTTATACTAATCACAATCACAATTAGCATAAGTAATGTTAAAAATTTTAGTCTCATATCTAGAAAAAAATTGTTAATAATAAAAAAAAAATTATGCTTTACCAAAAAATGGCATAGATCTGAGTTCGCTGTAAGCTCTTAAGATCAGGCACAGAAGATATATTATGTATAGACTTATAAAAATGAAAAATACTAGTTTAAAATTCTGAAAATTGAAAAATCAAAAAAAATATTTTATGCTATGAAGGACATACATAAAAATTGGATGTGTCTATTTTATAGCTATAGGTCGGATCTTGAAGTTCGTTCGCTTTCTGCCAGGTAGCCATGATGACTGCAGTGAACCATAGGCCCACGATAAGCAATTTTGGTACATAAAAAGTCAAAATACGTCTTTCAGTTTGACGTAAACGTGATAGATGCATATCCAAAATAATAAGCACAGAGAAATGTCGCTTGAAAAACAGCATCCAGCATACTCGGTAGCCATGAGTTAACCAGGAATGTAAGCGGAAAAATTGGATCTAATTTAAATAAATAATAGAACAATCAAAATACTTACTATCATACAGCAACAATAAAGGTAGCATACAAGACATCCATTTTTGTTCAATGGACCAATCATAAATTGGGAATTTTCTCAACGTATGTGCAAACCAACACTAAAAAAAATGTTTAAATTATCTCCTTTTAATATAACTTACCGTAACGACAAATGTGGATAGTAAAAATATGAATCTGAACCATATTTCAATTTGAGTAAAACCAGGGTTGTAGCTCTTAAACTATAAAGTGTTTAGTAAACAAGGAAATAATAAAAAACTTACAAAAAATGTGACTTGTTTGATTGTATAATGTTTATGAAAGAGTTCTAATCCGTTGAAAGTAACGTCTAAGATAATGTGTGTAATCTAAAAATCCAAGATGAAGTATGTCACTGGGTTGCACGTTTGGCTGTCACATCGTAGATGATGGGTTCTGAAGAAAGAATTAAAATGGATTTTGCATATTTTTTAAATTACTTATTATGCGCTCGGTCTGCTCTTAAAATTTTGACTTCTTTATGCTCGGATGTGAGAGCGTTTATAGCGACGCTGACGTAAAAAGGACGGTCGAGAATGTCGTCTAAAATAAAATTTACAGCAATATGAATATGAGAATTCTATGAATAACTCTTGAACCTTCATTGTTGTCGGTCCTGATTTGTGCGAGGACCCAAAGCTGTTGATTATATGTTGACATCATGGGGCTTTTCATTTTGAAAGGTCCATGACAAATCTCATCTCCACTATATTTTGACTTTTTAAAATATCAGTGCCTTTAAAACTCGAAGTTATTGTTATCGGAGGTCCTTAAATAAAGCAGATTAAAAAAATTTGTTCCAACCGCAGTTTGAAACTCCTGGAGCATGCGCAGAAGGATTTGGACGTCATATTTGAAATCGTCCGTCAAATTTGACGTGCAGATCCTTCTGAGCATGCTCCAGGAGTTTCAAAGGTTGGAACAAGCTAATACCTGCTAATCCTATAAAAAGAGCTAGACCAAAACAAATGTAAAAACAAAGGAAGACCATAACGAATTCTCGTTTGTGCATAGAGTAGAGACGCATTTGTACCGATCTGAAAAAGACAATAATCGGTTTTTAAGACGACATACGTGTCGATTTTCGTTCCAGTATTTATGAAATAAAATGGCATCATTGGTACCTTTCGCATCTATCGTGATGATAAGCGGGAGCGATATATTTGTTAAATTCGCTGAAAAGATCGCTAAACTGTGAAAGAGCGTTTCGAACTTTTAACATAAAACCGCCATTCGGAAGATGGTAAGCATAACCAAGATTTGAACTGTCCATTTCTAGACTGAATTCATAACAAAAATTTATAAAAAACTGAAAACGTATTGTAAAATAAGCTTCACATGTTAGGAGAGTACTCAGCTGCTTTTATTGATCCAACCCCACCCCCTATTTCAACCCCTTCCAATCAAAACCAAGAATCCAGGACAGAAAATAATGTTAAAAAATAAAATTTATTTACATCATATTACATGGTAAATTTAATCCCAGTATTTTATTAATCCATCCCATCCTGCTGTAGCAACTTTGCTTGATTCATGAGGATGCCATAATGCAGCTATACAGACACTATCATGCGCCTGCCATTTCTTAAACAATTTTGTTGATTTCCAATCCCAAACGTACGCTTTCCCATCAGCATCGCCAGACACAATATAACTAAAAAAAATATGAGAAAAAAATTCGATAAATCAAAATACCTCATATCGGGAGAAAAGTCGAGAGAACAGGCATAACCAGCAACCATATGTCCGGTGAATGTCTTTTTACGGTTGAGCTTGAACCGATTTAAGGCTGAAAAGATAACAATTT
Source organism: Orius insidiosus (assembly GCA_014119065.1). Classification (NCBI taxonomy): domain Eukaryota; kingdom Metazoa; phylum Arthropoda; class Insecta; order Hemiptera; family Anthocoridae; genus Orius; species Orius insidiosus. Next base: position 40,654 of record JACGAQ010000660.1, on the reverse strand, counting down.
TGTTGTCCATACTTTGGCACGCTAGCCATTTTCCATTTGGCGCTGGCGTAACGCTTGGCATTGAATGCATCGTCGGATCCGCTATATACTTCATATCCACAGGAATATCCCTAAAATGATATTAATTAAATTATACAAAAAGAAAGAAATTACCATTCCCAAACTCTTAAACTTTTATCATCAGATGTCGTCACAAATCTTCGATTTTCATCAACGAACGTAATAGAATTCACAGCGCCCAAATGCCTATCGTATTCCTGAACGATATCTCCAGATCTCAAATCCCACTAAAATTTTATTGTATTTTATTACACTTAAATTAAAAACGTACGCAAATGATCTTTTTGTCGGATGTCCCAGCAACGAAAAGATGCTGTTTATTGTCTTCAGGATGAAATTTGACGCAATAAGGGATTTTTCGGCTTGAAAATCTTGAAAGACACTGTCCAGTTTCAGAATCCCATAATTTAATAAATCTATCATAAGCTGAAAAAAAATTAAAATTAAAATATTGGTATGCTGATAGTTACCAGCAGAAAGAAATTTGTTCCACGATTGTTGAAACAAATATCCCTGACGGCTTGGCGATGTCCATAAAATGTCCGAATACATCTCCTTTCTTTGTATACTTCCCAAAGCTAAAAAAAATTTCAAAGCGAGAATTGAAAAAAGGTTTTCTTCCATTGTCTACCACAAAATGAGCATACCTTGATTCTGCAGTCCATACTGCTGGAAAGCAACAAATGAGCGGTTCTCGGAAACCACCGAATGGCGGAAATACCCTTCGAATGCCCTCGCCATGTGTGAATCTCTGTTTTTGGAATAAAGCATTTTTCTGGCGGTGAATCCGAACGAAGGTTCACTCCAACATCGTGAGGCGGATGAAGATAACTTCGCCCTTGATAATCCACTGGATCTTTGACTAAAAAAAAATTTTTAATTTAATACTAAATGAACATTTTTAATCTTACTGTGTAGAACTGTTTTATCTTCAATTGGTTTCTCTTCAACTTTTTTACCAAGTTTTTGTTTCTTGGCGAGGTAATCTTCTAATTCTTGTTTTACTTCCTAAAAATAAAAATAAATCATGAAGTAATAATAAAAATTTGATGCGTACATCATCAGGTATGGCGACTTTTTGTTCGTCAACGAAAGACCCCCACGGTCCAATAAAACCTTCGATGTCGCTGGGATCGTCGTTTTTAAGCCTTTTCCTTTTGTCAAGTGGTCTTTTAGAAGACGATTCAAAAACGGTTTTTAAGTTTGCGTCAGGATCGCAAGAACCAATAATGTTATCTTCGCCCGCTCGCCCGAGGTCGTCTACAGAAGGATCAATGGCAAACCATAACTTTCGAAGTTTTTCGCTGATTTTCAAATTGGAAAGCGCTAAAATGCGCTGGCTCGATGTATCCTGAAAATGTGTTTTTGGGCGCTTTATCTTGTTCGGATAAAAACGGATTTTCTGGCCTAGCTCCGGGCAAACAATTCTTCATATTTCAAATTCACGGTGAGCTCTTTCGTCTGAGGGTCGACAAATCGTTTAGTTTCAAACTCGACCTGAAAAAATTAAAATAAAATAAAACTTTTTTTAAATCTTACGGGAGGTATGGTCGGTGGTGCTGAACAAATGGCAATGGTCATGTTGGTCTTTTTGGGCGGGTCGAGGTGCAAAGTGAGCTCCTCCTTCCCGACTTTTTCTTCTTCTTCATCTTTGTCACTATCACTCCCATAATCCTGAATTTGCATCATTTTGAACAATCAATCAATGATTACGATAGTATGGAAGCTTATAAACAAAACAAAATAAAAGCCTTATAATAACCTTTCATTTTACCACAAATATTTAGTCAACAAAGGCTGTACTAAAGAAAAAAACACAAAGCTATAAAAAATAAAAATCCACCCAAATATGATCAAATACTCATAAAAACAATAATAATTAATAAAATATTTTCATTGTTTTAAAGAACATTTCCAAACATCGATTATACAAAACATCGATATTTTAAGGTGGGAATTTTTAAACTTTAAAAATGAGGGACAATAAGCTATGAAGAAAAATCGTCAAAATTCATAAACGTTCCTTAGGGAATCCTTTTCTCAAAGTGTCCTTTGAAATTTTTAAGGATTCCTTAGTCTCTGATTGGCTGATGCCAACACAATCCTTGATTTTTCACTTAAAATTTTGAGGAATTCTTAGCAAAGAGGAATCTTCAAGAGGGGTGAAACGCGCTTTGGCTAAATTCGATCTATGCTTCGACTCACCCCTCCCAAATGGCAAACTTACGCACTTAAGGATTCCTTGGGTCTCATTTGCTGATGCCAACACAATCCTTGATTTTTCATTAAATTTTGAGGAATCCTTAGCAAAGGAAAGAGGAATCTTTAAGAGGGGTGAACAGTGCTTTCGCTAACTTCGACTCACCCCTTCAAATGGCAAAACTTACGCAGTTAAGGTTCCTTGGTCTCTCATTTGTTGATGACAACACAATCCTTGATTTTTCACTTAAAATTTTGAGGAACCTTAGCAAAGGAAAGAGAATCTTCAAAACAACCGCGCTTTGGCTACCTTCGACTCACCCTTCTCAATGGCAAAACTTACGCTTAAATATTCCTTGGCTCTCATTTGCTGATGCCAACACAATCCTTGATTTTTCACTTAAATTTTGAGGAATCCTTAGCAAAGGAAAGAGGAATCTTAAGAGGGGTGAACGCGCTTTCGCTACTTCGACTCACCCCTATCAAATGGCAAAACTTACGCAGTTAAGGTTTCCTTGGTCTCTCATTTGCTGATGACAACACAATCCTTGATTTTTCACTTAAAATTTTGAGGAAACCTTAGCAAAGGAAAGAGAATCTTCAAGAAGGAGAACCGCGCTTCGGCTACCTTCGACTCACCCCTCTCAAATGGCAAAGCTTACGCACTTAAGGATTCCTTGGGCTCTCATTTGCTGATGCCAACACAATCCTTGATTTTTCATCTAAAATTTTGAGGAATCCTTAGCAAAGAAAGAAGAATCTTCAAGAGGGTGAACAGCGCTTTGGCAACCTTCGACTCACCCTCTCAAATGCAAAACTTACGCCCACGCGACTTAGATTCTTAGAGGAAACTATACAAAACGAGAGGAAAATTCTATGAAAATTTAGCGATACTAATCCGTAAAATGCGACAGACAGAGCAGAGATTAGTAATCCGTTTTTCTGAATTGTAGGGTATTTCAATAACCTTTGATTTAATTAAAAATCTTTTGATAAATTGATTAAAATTTTAAAAAATCGCGCTAATGACGTAGCAGTAAACGATGTCGACGCAAACGCCACCTCTTCAGATTCCAGAGAAGCAAATCAGTAAAGAAATTCTCGAAAAGAGAAAAGAGGCGATTTTTGTTTCAAATTCGACTCAAGATTAACAGCTGTGAAAAGCGTAAATATTGAAGAAAGCAGAACTCGGTCGTTCGAATTGATTTTTTAACGGAAAAAGTGTTTTAGCTTTAATATAATTGAATTAATTAACTTTACTTATTTTGTAAATATTGTATTTTGAGTCGTTATATAAAGTATGACTAACAAATTCGAAGCGTAAGTGAAGTCAGTTGTTTACAAACATTGTTTCCATTCTCTTCAGATGGCCCAGGGGTATTAAAACTATCTAAAGCTTATTAATATTATATTATATAATTTAAGTTTACCCTAAGTTTTTATTTGTGTGACTTTACGGATTTTAATATTAAAGAGAGATGTTATAAATGTGTCGTTTTTAGGCTCAAAAGTAGTGACGATAGTGGGAGGACGATTCGACTTACAAAGATATTAAAAATTCAGAATTGTCTACAGTAAGTTGATTTTGGAAGTTGAAGTGATATATTTGAGAATGTGTTTTAGGTGCCTTTAGATATCGCGCCCGGTGATCATAAACTTCAATATTGTTATTGTCTTTGGTACAGTAGAAGGTCGCCGGGCAAACAGACGGTTCAGTCGTATGACCAGCATCTGAAGTCGATTGGATGTTTCGCTTCTGTCGAACAGTTCTGGGCGATAAACAGTCATCTTGCGAGGCCAAGTGAACTACCGAGTCATTCAGATTACCATCTTTTAAAGTGGGCATTAAGCCAATGTGGGAGGTAAGTTTCATTAAACTTTGCTCTGAATTTGAGGTCAATGATGCTTTTGCACTGTTGAAGATTGTGCTTGATTTGTTGGTACCATCATATCTTGTCAAGATGCAACATGCGCTAACTCGCATTTTGGGCAAAATGAGTTTTTGGAATATAAAGCGAAATCTACCGCGGTGTCTGTTATTTAACTTAGTTTTGTAAAAAACTCATCAGAAAGCAGTACCGCCAAAAAGATCGTGGATTGATTTGTTGGTACCATCAATGTCTTGTCAAGATGCAAATGTGCTACTCGCATTTTGGGCAAAATGAGTTTTTTTTATTGAATATAAAGCGAAATCTACCGCGGTGTCTGCCATTTAACTTAGTTTTGTAAAAAACTCATCAGAAAGCAATACCGCCAAAAAAGATTGTGATTGATTGTTGGTACCATCAATGTCTTTCAAGATGCAACTGTGCTAACTCACATTTTGGGCAAAATGAGTTTTTTTATTGAATAAAGCGAAATCTACCGCGGTGTCTGTCATTTAGCTTAGTTTTGTAAAAAACTCATCAGAAAGCAGTACCGCCAAAAAATATTGTGATTGATTTGTTGGTACCATCAATGGCTTGTCAAGATGCAACATGGCGGCAAATGAGTTTTTTTTTTATTGAATATAAAGCGAAATCTACCGGGTGTCTGTCATTTAACTTAGTTTGTTAAAAACTCATCAGAAAGCAGTCCTGCCAAAAATGATAACATTGGATACCTGAAATCTGAAGACTACGATTCAGTTTTTTGTCTCTCTTGAAAAGTAGCGCATGTTGCATCTTCAACGACTACATATTGCTGCATTGGACACTCTTCTTTATTTCTTTTTATCATTTTATAGGATGAAGCAAACCAAAAGGCGGCAAATGGATAGTCAGACTTCGTAAGGGTTTCGCTTCTCGATGTTGGGAGAACCTTGTTCTCGCCATACTCGGCGAACAGTTTATGGTCGGTCAGGAAATTTGCGGCGCGGTTGTTTCTATACGGTTTCAAGAAGATATTTGTCTATGGAATAAGACGGCTTCGGACACACAAGTCACGACAAGAATTCGAGATACAATGAGAAGAGTGTTAAATCTGCCTCACAACACAGTCTTGGAATATAAGACACACATTGACAGTCTTAAGTATGAACGTTTCATTTTCATCTCTTTTCTTAATCTCCATTTTTAGATCCACAAGAAAAGCTGAGGCAGCACACAATTATGCAACGAGGGAGCCCATGAACAATACAAATGTTACAAACAATACAAATAATGTTTAATAATGTTTTACCAAACAGAAAATAATAAAATGCAAAGTGTATAAAAGTACTAGTTTGAAGAGCTTCCAACGAAAACTTTCTTAAAGAGAAGTAAAAATATAGGAGGGGGAAGTATAACAGAGGGGGAAGTATAAAGGAGGGGTAGTATAACAGAGGGGAAGTATAAAGGAGGGGTAGTATAACCAAGGAGGACGTATAAAGGATGGGAAGTATAACGGAGGGGGAAGTTTTTTTTGTTCTTTATTTTCCTCAAAAATTCCCAATTTTTTTTTTTCTTTTTTTTTCGAAAAATTTTCGAAGTAGCAAGGTAGAAAAAATGGGATTTTTGCCCAAGAGAATCCCTCTAGTAACGGGTGGAAGTATGAAATTTCTCCCTACCAAAATGATGATAATTAATGTTGAAAAAATGATAATTTTTTTACACCAAAAATTCGTAAAAAATATAAGGAGTGATTGGTGAAAATCGAAGCAACGACATCAAAAATTCGTAAAAAATATAAGGAGTGATTGGTGAAAATCGAAGCATGGTTAGGCCGCTGCGAATTTTTTAAATTTCAAACAGACATATCTTCGCCATTTTTTTGAAACTCAAAAATCGCCCTTGTTAGTTTCTTGTTCACAGACCAAAGAAAATTTGGTGAAAAATGGTTGAAAATTGTGGCCGTAAAGTGTTCCGGACAAAAAAATGCTACGGCCGGCTGGCACCACACAAAGTTGAGATCGGTAAAATCAATATTCGGTTTGAATTGAGTGTGGAACGAAAGCTTTCTCGGCTAATCGACTAGAAAGAGGATTTTATTTTGAATAAAATAAACAATATATAATAAAAACATTAATTTTTCAATATACAAATAACACAGTTACTTATACCCTTTCTTATATATTTTGTAAGCAAAACAGAAAACGACAAGATGAAAAAAATGTCTGACTGAACATCAGTCTTAAAAATTACAAACCTTGGCGCTGGCTTCACTATCACATGCTTCGCGACATTTACACAAACATTAAAAAAAAGAGAGAAAAACATAAGCACTAGAATCTACCGTTATTAATCCGAGATCACTTTTGGTCAGGGAAAAAAAACAAAAATTATTTTAAAGGCACAAAATACAAATCTTTACTCATGGGAAGACGCCAGTCGATTTAATAAAAAGAAAATTTGAGCATGAAAAAAATGAGAAAAAAAAAGGCAAAAATTTTTTACGATCGAAGATAACCATCGTTACTAAGCCTGAAAATAAAAAAAATTAAAGAAATACAAAAAAATTTTTTAAATTATTTTACCTAAGATATAAGAAAACACCAATTTCAAGTTAAATGTTATTTTTAAAGGTATGACGCTTTGATCACCTTCGATTGGCAAAAATAATGCTAAAAATGATATAAATCCAATGACGAGTATGATTGGATTTGATGAGCTTGTTCTGTCTGAAAATAAATTCATTAAACAGAAAAAATGGTGGAAAATCGCTTACATTGAGGATCTCGTGGGAAATGATCGTGAGAAGACGAGTCCCAGTCATTGGTCACTCGATCGACAGAAGTGACTGAATCGTTGTCGTTCTCTTTAGGCTCAGGTATGCCATTGTGGAGAGTAACTGTTATATCTTTTTTCCTATTGGCTAAAAGTAAAAAGTAAAACATGGAAAAGTATTTTAAAATTTTACCTTCTCCGATTTATCATCAAAAACTTTGATTCTTATTTATCTGTTATATTGCAGTTGCCGACTTTTAAAGCAATATGTCGTACGACTAAATCGGTCAGCATGATTTGACGAATCCTTGAGCATGGCCGACTTGATATTTATCTGGCGCTGTACAAAGAACTAACCAAAAAAAAATAAATTTTGATTTTTAAATTTTACTGTTTACCTTTAAATTTAACTGTGGCATTGTAAGGATTGTAAATTGTGATGATTTGCTTATGTTTTTTTACATCGTTTAAATAGAAGTTCACCGCAGGAGGAAAAGCAAATACGGGAACTGTGCCATCGATGGCATATCCAGACTGCATTCCATACAGCACAAGATTTTCTAGAAAAGTCAACAATTAAGTAAAAATAAAAAATAAAATTAATACCGAACAGAAAAATTAGTTTCTCAAACAACCAGTTTTGTGAGGTTTTCAAAAATTTAAAAGATCCCAAAATTTGTTGGTCTTAAAATTTTGGAAGCGCTTTTCAAATTTTGTATCTAAAATTTTTGTTGATTTCATTTTGAAAAATATTTTTACAAACCAGTTTTTTAAATTTAAAATTTTTGTTTTGGAGTCGTTTGTATTAGGGCTTGATATGCCTTTTAGTCCTTTCTTTACAGCTCTTATCATTACCTATCATGCTATTAAAAAAGAAATATGCAAAAAACATTAAAAATACTGCATATTTTATTTTCTTCGACATTTTATTTAACCCTTTCGAGACTGCGTCTGACGCCGGATTCTCTGCGCTACTGGCACAGAACTTTTCCCTTCACTTCTCCCCGACCACTCCCATCGCCCAGCAAAGCAAAGAAAGCGACGAGTGATGCGATCATCACTTAGTTCATTTCTTCCCCAACAGATGGCCAGTTTTTGCATGTCGCTAGCGCCACGGGAAGCGAAGGTATTAAATATCTTAGAGAGGCTTCCCGCTGGCGCCGCTGGGCAACTAAAGTCGCCTGCGGTCTCCAACGAAAAGCGTGAATGGCAACTTAATGGCTTTCTGTGTTTTGCTGAGCGCTGGGAGCGGTCGAGAAGAAGTGAGGGTAAAAGTGCTGCGCCAATAGCGCAGAGAATCCAGCGTCAGACGCGTTCTCGAAAGGGTTAAGGAATAGTTTGGTATTCTTGAGTTTCCGGGCAGATAACCAGAAAAATCCCCCACAAGATTATGTTAAAAATCATTGATTTCAGCTAACCAAACGCCATATTGGCAATCTGGAATGGTTGTTGGCTAAACGTTCAATTTTTTACTTCGGCTTGTTGGGTATCTTTTAATATGTTTTTTTGGGATGCTGAGTCGTTTAAAAACAATTTCAGACTGATATGACTATCCTAGATAGCAAAAATGACGTTTTATACCTAATTTTTTTACCTTTCATCAATATAGAATGAATAACCAGAAAAAGGTCCAAAAATTTGGGTTGGTCAAAGACCATTGGTCAATGTGGTTCATTGGACAAAAGCACAAGAGGAACAACCAAAAAGGTGGTGAAAAGCAAAATTAAACCCTTGCTCTATGACTTGCAGGCACAGTAGATACACAAGCAATATCGGAAGACGAAGAAAGGTCAATAACAAAAACTCTATAAGGAGAAAAAGGTCCAAAATTTTGGGTTGGTCAAAGACCATTGGTAAATGTGGTTCATTGGACAAAAACAATAGAGGAACAACCAAAAAGCTGATGAAAAGCAAAAAACCCTTTCTGTCTGACTTGCAGTTACAGTAGATACACAAGCAATATCGGAAGCCGAAGAAATATCAAAAACAAAAACTCTGCAAGATGACCAATAAAATCCATTTTTAAGCCCACTCAAGAACTTAAGCCAATAAAAACCTATTTTTACCCCATGAAAATAGAGGAATATTTTAATTTTCTACATCCACTAAAAACAAATAAAACCCTATTTTACAAGCGCAGGATCCTTCATTTTGATTCCCTATGTTAATTTTATCGTTATTATAGAAAAAACAAGATTGTTTTTCGACCTTTGTCTTGAAAAAACTGCGTCTCAGAGCCAGCATTCCATAAAGACAAACAACAACAAATCCAGGTCAAATCAACAACAACAAAAATACTTACGTCGAAGTTAAACAGTAAGCAGGAGGAAAAAATATGGAAGCTTGGATCAACAGAAAAACAGCTTGAAATAACTAAGAAATGAATCACCTCAAGGTTGATGAACTTGAAGAACAATATGCTTCAAAACTACGATATCACCACGCATATACAACGTGAAATTGACCACGTTTCATACAATGATCGACGATTATTGTACGAAAAAATGGGAAGGTTTAAATAATTTAAAAACTACCCAAAAAGAAGAAAATGATCAACTTACAACAATTAAGAACTCTTTCATTCGTGACAGCTCAAGAAGAATCTTTTAATTTATTTAAAGCATAAATAATTTGATTGTTTAGTTGTGATTTTAAAATAAAAAATTAACGCGCATTTTATATAAACGTAATGAAAATATTTTGATTAGACAGCTGGATATTGAATGGCCATGTTTTGACGTTGAAACCCCTTCCCGAAAACAGCCGAGAAATAAGAAATGACGTCAAAGAGAGCGGCTTATTTTAAAACTGCGAAGACATTTTGATTTAAAACAAAAAGTATAAGAAGTTAAGTATAAATCGGAGCCTTTCAAATATGAATCCTTAGATCTTTAAATATAACGTGGAGGGTAATACAATAACTTCTTTAAGGACGTTAAACCCTTATGATACACTAGAAATACACAATTATTTTTATTTTTCTTTTTGTTCTTATGCTAGTACCACCATAATAATTATTTTAAATGAAATTTTGGAATTTATCATCATTTTTTAAAATTGTTGGCGGGGTGGAAAATTTTCGTTCCAAAAAAAGATGTCGGTTATCCCACATCTGATGTGATTTATCCCACTTCTGATGTCTTTATCCAACTTCTGATATCGGTTATCCCACATCTGACGTCGTTTATCCCACTTCTGATATCAGTTATCCCACATCTGATGTCATTTATCCCACTTCTGATGTCATTTATCTCACTTCTGATATCGGTTATCCCACTTCTGATATCGGTTATCCCACATCTGATGTATTTATCTCAAATCTGATGTCTTTATCCCACTTCTGATATCGGTTATCCCACATCTGATGTCTTTATCTCAAATCTGATGTCTTTATCCCACTTCTGATATCGGCTATCCCACTTCTGATATCGTTTATACCACTTCTGAAATCGGTTATCCCACTTCTTATATCGCTTTTCCTCTTTTGATGTCGGTGATCCCACATTGATGTCATTTATCCCACTTCTGATATCGGTTATCCCACATCTGATGTCTTTATCCCAAATCTGATGTCTTTATCCCACTTCTGAATTCGGTTATCCCACTTCTTATATCAGCTATTCCACTTCTGATATCGGTGATCCCACTTCTGATATCGGTGATCCCACTTCTGATATCGGTTATCCCACATCTGATGTCTTTATCCCACTTCTGATATCGTTTATACCACTTCTGAAATCGGTTTATCTCTTTTGCTTCAGTGTGCATCAGACGGTGGGGAAGTTGATATAACTTTTTTTGGATGCTGTAGAAGGATTTAAGGCGGGGTGTTTTTTACGCCGAGTGTTTTTGATAGCGACATATCTATGTAGTTTAAATTAATAATTGAAAAGATTATCAAGCGCCATATGGGGGCCCTTTAATGCTGTTCCCCAATAATTTTGAATTTGGCGGATATACCGTTGTCAACAGCTGTTTACAGCCGTTTCTTTGGTAACAGTCTGGGAAACCAAACTGTTTGTTTTTATTTATGCTGGGAATCGGGTGTTGTTATAGATGTTTCCACTTTTTTTTACTGCTTGATGGATGCTTGCATGGAATGAAGTCTGTATTTTAGAGATTTTTATTTTATTTTGAATAATGTCCGAGTTATGAGCGATACCGATGACACGGACGTGCTCCTTTTGATCCCTCCCAAGTTTTTCACGGTTCCATCCGACGTCGAAATCGAAGAAGAAAAATCTCTTGTCGACGAACTGAGGACGCAAGTGAGCAAACTGGAAAATCGCGTTCACGTCATCGAAAACTTCGCATCTTCCCGTTGTAGTTCCGAAGATGAACGCCCTCGAGAAAAAAGGGACAAAGATCAAATTTTAAAAGAGATCGACGTTTATTTAGAATCTGTAAGGAAAGTCAGATTGGAGAAAGAAAAGGGACTATCTGAAGCTAAAATGGAAAACGAAAAAGTGATAGAATCTCGTTTTTTAAATGGTGTCCCCAACAAAAAATTAGCTCTTAACGATATTCATAGTTTAGTCAAAGAAATAGGAGATACTCAAAATGAAATTGAAAATAAATTAAGGAATAGAGAGGCTGAATACGGTTTAGATAAATCGCCACGAAGGAGTTATCTCGTTGGCGACAACATAGGGTCCATCCCTGATCTCGGATTTGGCGTCCGAGAAATGTTTTCGCCCAACGTAAGCCCTTCAAAGGCGAAAGATTCTCCAAATAAGATTCCATGTATTGAAGAACCCTGCGTAAAACGGGATGAATTTTTGGTCGGAAGTAGCGGAGGAGACAGAAGAAGTTCAACGTCAAGTTCATTCACCAGATCACCTCGTAAAGACTTCGCTAAATTCCTCCCTGATTCAAGACGTTACAGAACCCAACTTTCGCCCAGAAGGCGTCTTCAGTTAACTCCGACTTACGCTCTAAAGAAGACGATAAAGAAGTACAGAAACCAGATATAAAACTGATCTCAAAGAAATAAATGAACAAAATATCAAGTAATATTCATCATATGTTATTTGTTGTTTAAAACTTGTTTTTAGGTCTAATCTAATTAGCCTAACTGATCTTTGGAAAAGCGATGGTTCTTCTACGGCTGACGATCCTTCCAAGCTGAGGCAGAAACTTGAAGAAGAAAAATACAGAAGGCTGGTAAGTTTTCCCTTCGCTTCCCGTGGCGCTAGCGACATGCAAATCTGTTGGGGAAGAAATGAACTATGTGATGATCGCATCACTCGTCGCTTTCTGTGCTTTGCTGGGCGCTGGGAGCGTCGGGGAGAAGTGAGGGGCAAAGAGAGGGGAAAAGTGCTGCGCCAGTAGCGCAGAGAATCCGGCGTCAGATGCGGTCTCGAAAGGGTTAAAGTTTGATTTTTTTTTCAGCACTTGGAAAACACAATTCAGTCGTTGAATAGGAAGGTTCTTGAAGAACAAGAGAAACTCGCTGTGGCGATGAAGGTCGACGATGAAAAAGACAAAGCGATCGGAAAGATCACCGAAGCCTGGAAACAAATGGTGGAACACTGGAAAGAAATCGAAGCCGACAGATATTCCATGTCTCAGAAATTAATCACAGAAAAACTCTAATCAAGAAGGCACAGGAAGAAATCAACAAAGTAACAAAAACCTTAAGTTTTATCAAAATTTTAATTTTATTTCAGAAAATCGACCGTTGGGAAAAAGAAGTCTCACAAGCATTAGATCTGGCTGCTGGTTTTAAAGGAAAGTGTGAATATCTTGAAGCTGAATTGACAGTAGCCAAAGAAACTGCTGGAGTGAGGATTAAGGATTTAGAAGAGCAACTTGAATCTAAGAAACAGCACTAAAAACATTATTAGAAGAAAGATCAAGTTTGCTAGAAAAGCTAAAAGATTCTGAAGAAGATCATGAAAATGTAAATTTTTTGTTATTTTTGTATTTCTAGAAGAGGGTTCTTTTTAGATATCTTTAATTGAAAAATTTGACAATTTTCTTTGTAGTATTTCAAAGTGGTAAGGTTCTTAAAAGACATCATATTCATTTTTTAGGAGAAAAATTGGTTGAAATAGCCCGAAGTGAGGTTGAGATTGTGCAGAAGAATTGTTGGAGATGGAAGCGAAGTTTGCTGTGACTAAAGCAGAATGAACAACTTCAGGAACGTCTGAAAGCTGAGAAGTTGAGGACGCAGACTTTGGAACAGCAGAAAAATCAGATACAAGAGACGTTCGCTGAGTTGAAAACGAAGCAGAAGATGTCCGAAGATGAAGCGAAAAGCGCCAGGGAAAATTTGGATAAAGCGAAATCCGAACTTAGAGCTCTTTACCAAAGCCAGCTTGAAAGCGTCGTCCATGATAAACTTGCTGAATTCCAAAGTCAACTTGATGCCGCTCAAGCTTCCATGCAAGCCGAAATGGAATCCAACAAACGTCTCGCTCAACAAAAAGCTGAACAACAAAGATCTTCTTTAATCAACAGGTTAAAAGAATTTAAATCCATCAATTTAAAATTTTGTCTTTTAGTCATTTGGCAGAAATTCGACGACTTGAAGCCGTCCATAAAGAGGACGAAGGAACTCGTTTTGAGGTTGGCAGAAAGCGAAAAAGACGTATGAAGCTCGAAAATGGGAAAAAAGACATCGCTCAGAAATTACATGGAGTTATGGAAAACAGTGGCAACAAGCACTAAGTATAATTACAAGCGAACTCAGCGTCCGCCAGCTGGAAGAAAAAGGGCAAGGCGACGACCGACCCAGTTCCAGCCAGAGAACGAAAACCGCAGAAACAAACGGCGAAGAACGCCGCGATTCTTTACAGCCTTCCAACCAAGACGGTCTCTTCAAATACATCCAGATGGTAATCAAAATAAAAATTCGTCCATCTTGCACGCTTTTTTTCTTTTCTCATTCTTCAGATATCCAAGAATGAAGAATTTTGACAAGATTTTATTATTTTAGCTATTAGATAAGCAGCCGGGGAAGCCTGTAGATTCCAGCATTTGGCAGGACACTTCTCAAAGTGAAAATCTCGATCAAAGTATGCATGAAAATTTTCCTTGGCATCAACTCATTATCCCAGTAAGTTCATAAAATTATTATTTTTATTACCTATTGAATCAATTTTATTATTATTATTATTTTAGTCAAATCTGAGAAATGGCATCCAGGAACCTCAAGGAAGCAAAAAACCTCCATGGAAATGACATTTTTTTACATTCTTAATATATAAATTTATAAAACTCTTTGATTTCAAAGTATGAAAATCCCCATTTTTGGGGGTTATAGATTTTTTTTTGATGTTATTTAGGTAGACCTGTAAACGCTATTTAAATGCCAAAGTTTATTCAGTATTCTAAATATTGTGTTCTGACTTTAGATTTTTTAAATGTTCTATGTGTCAAAATTTTATTTGCAATAAAGTTTTAACTTCCGTGAAAAAATTGTATTACCCTCCATTTCTGGGAAAGTCTTCCAGATTCCATAGAGCAAAATTGGTGAGCTATCGAGCGAGTGGCTGGGCGAAGAATTTTAACTTCCTTAAAGAAGTTATTGTGACCCTCCGCGTCGGTTTTTGGGGAAGGGTCTTCAGACAGTCAATCGAATATTGATCTTACCGATCTCAACTTTGTCTGTGGTGCCCGTCCGTAGCATTTTTCCAACACTTTACGGCCACAGTTTAACCGATTTTCACAAAATCTTCCTTTAGAACCGAAGAATGCGATTTTGAATTTCGAAAAAATGGCGGAGATGTCTGTTTGAAATTTTAAAAAATTCGCTGCGCCGAACCGTTCCGATTTTCACCAAATTTTCACCAATTACCTCTATATTTTTAAGAATTTTGGTGTAAAAATTGCCACTTTTTAATTATATTTTTTTAGTAGGGAGAAATTTCATACTTCTACCCATTACGAGAGGCACATCCGTAGGCCAAGAGCCCATTATTTCTACCTTGACACTTAAAAATTTTTTGAAAAAAAAAAAAATTTAAAAAAGAAAACCCGGAAAATTTTTTGAAAAAAAAAAAACTCGGGAAATTTTTCGAAAAAAAAAAAAAAACTTGGAAAATTTTTAAAAAAAACAAAAAACTTCCCCATCCTATATACTTCCCCCTCCTTTATACTTTCTCTTCCTTTGTTATACTTTCGTTCCCTTATACTTCCCCTCCTTTATACTTCCCCTCTTTCGTTATACTTCCCTCCGTTATACTTCCCCCTCCTATATTGTTACTTCTCTTTAAGGAAGTTTTCGTTGGAAGCTCTTCAAACAAGTACTTTTTTCTACAATGTTTTTGATAGTAGGGAAACAAATTGTCCTATTTGAGGAAGCTCCTTTATTCTTCACCGTTTGTTGGTTGTCATAGATTTCTATTATTATTGACCCTTGAAAAGTGCGACAGAACAAAAAAATGTTCAAAAAGCAGTAAAAGCTCATTTTATAAAGAAAAAACCGAGTTTAAGTCAAGTCCTCCATGAAACTTCAAATGCAAGAGAGAGATCAAGAATGTATGGTCAAATTCCCATATTTTAAATACTGGACTGAAAAAACGACGAAACAATTTTGTCTCCATTCTAACATCGTCAATTATCAACCTAACGATGTCATCAGAGGTAACATAAATATGTTTATCAACATAATTTTTTTTAGTTAAAGATGATACTAATGTATGTGACGCATTTCATCCTGGAAGGTTCAGTGACGGTCATACAAAGATTGGTCGTTCAAAAAATAATCAAAAAAGGCGATAAGCATGCGACATATAAGTTATACAAAGACCAAAATGTCGACACAAGTAAAAAAAAATTTACAAAATATTTTTATGCAGACATGTCATCTTTATGAAGGAGCAT
The DNA here is from genome assembly GCA_014119065.1 of Orius insidiosus. Taxonomy (NCBI): domain Eukaryota; kingdom Metazoa; phylum Arthropoda; class Insecta; order Hemiptera; family Anthocoridae; genus Orius; species Orius insidiosus. Next base: position 24,944 of record JACGAQ010000660.1, on the reverse strand, counting down.
GTTTTGGTTTAGGTAATTTATATTTTTTTGGGTGGAAAAATAAATTTTTTAACAGGAGAGCAGCTTTCGAATCATATAATAAAAGCGAATGAAGGTCTCAAATGTCTCGTTGTGCCGAAGTTGATACTTTTTCAAGATTATACGCCCGATAATATATGGAGGAGGATTATTTATTTATGGACATGAACTATCCTTCTGGAAGAAGTTTTCAAGGAATTTGTGAATGGAAGAATGGGCGAAATTTACGGAGGATTATATGTCCATAAATTTGGCGATAGGACAATTTTGGTCGATACTGTTATTCACGATGTGCCGATAAGCTGCCGAGGGGACGATTTATTCCTTTTGAATGAGCTAAATCAAATTTAGTGAGAAAATCCCCTTGGGAAAAGGTGGTAGTTTGGAAGTTTGGGTTATCAGGAGCATGAAAAGAGGGAAGTAGGAGCTCATCAATCAATAAATTTCTTTTCTTTTATTTTAGACTTTTTGACTCTTGTTAAATCATGGTTCCTGAAATATAGAAAGGAGACATTACTAGACAGGAGAATAGGTGGGGGTGAAGCTTAGAGAGATGAGAATACAAGGTTTGTGGCCACGCCCATTTTGAGGAGCTCTTACTTCTCTCCTGTTACTCACTACTCCTCATTTCTTTTTATTTTTTTTCCCCCTCATTAGCATTCCTAAACCTCAGGGGTACCCAAAGATTAAAGAAACTACCTACAGTTGGAGACAATTTTATTTTTTTTATTACAATTTTTAAAAAGTTATAAAATCTTAACGTTGGGTGCTTTTTGCGATTTGCTCTTTCAATACGAGAATACTTTGTCTCTGTTCTGGCGGAAGCATGGCGATTTGTTCATCCGATAATTGCAGTACTTGCATGATAAGCGCAGCCTGAAAACAGCATAAAAATAAACTAAAAGGAAGTTTTATATTTTACTTTTTCTTGATCTGAAGCACCAGATGGTATGCCTCCTGCAAGACCTGCTGCTGGCGTGACTGGAATGACCGGCCGAGGAGGAACTGGCGCTGGTCGAGGAGCTGAAGGAGCTGAAGCTGAATTAATATTAGAAATAAAATAAAAAATAATAATAAATACCTGTACGAGGATCTCTCGCATATCTAGGATCTCTTGATTGGCTAAAAATAAATTAATTATTAAAACAAAAGTTAAACAATAGTTAATTATTTTTAACCACATGCAAATACCTTTCTGTCAGAAGTTTATCAATCCTGAGTTAGCAGTAAAAATAAAATTTTAATTTTTTATTGTAAAAATAAAAAAATCAACAAGAAGTATTGAAAGAAACACCCCTTTATCTGATTTTTGGGCGTTTTGATCATATTTTAGGCTTTTATTTTCAATTTTTTTGGCAAAGAGAAACCTCTATTTTTTTTCCTAAATTTTTAAGAAACTTTTGAGAGGAGGGCTTCCTCAATATTTTCAAAAACACCATTTTTGGGGTTTCCAAATATTTTCAAAAACACATTTTGGGGTTTCCCAAATAAAAAAACCATTTTTGGGGGTTCCCAATATTTTCAAAAACCATTTTTGGGGGTTTCCCAATATTTTCAAAAACACCATTTTTGGGTTTTCCCAAATATTAAAACCCATTTTTGGGGTTTCCCAATTTTTAAAAACCTTTTGAGAGGTTCCCAATATTTTAAAAAACCATTTTGGGGTTTCCCAAATATTTTCAAAAACACATTTTTGGGGTAAATATTTTCAAAAAACACCATTTTGGGGTTTCCCAATATTTCAAAAACCATTTTTGGGGTTCCCAAATTTTAAAAACCCATTTTGGGTTCCCAATTTTTCAAAAACACCTTTTTTGGGGTTTTCCAAAATTTCAAACACCTTTTTTTTTGGGGTTTTCCATAATTTCAAAAACCATTTTTGGGGTTTCCAAATATTTTAAAACCCCATTTTGGGGTTTCCCTAATTTTTCAAATCACCATTTTAGGGTTTCCCAAATATTTTCAAAAACACCATTTTGGGGGTTTCCCAATATTTTCAAAAAACCTTTTTTGGGGGTTTCCCTAATATTTTCAAAAACACCATTTTGGGTTTCCTCAATCTTTTAAGAAACCCCTTCATTTTTTGGGTGTTTTTCTATTTTTTAAGAAACGCTCACTTCTAATTAGTCTGGAAAATTTTTTTTTTAGATGTTTTCTCACATATTTTATGAAAAAAGTAGCTTAGGTAACAGAAAATACTTACGGTTCAGGTTGGAATTGCTGCGGTACTTGAGGCTGCGGTGGTGGAATCATCGGCGGTATTCTTAAATCTTGATCCTGAACACCAATGTTCCTCTGAACCGCTCTCGGGTCCAAAGCCCTCAAATCCAAATCGCCCATAAACGGCGCCTGCTGCGCTTGCGTATTAATAACAGGCGGATGTCCCATCGTATGGTTATTGGCCTCTGCGGGCCACTCCAGTCATTATTATTCGGCTGAATATCACGTTGAGGTGGTAAAAGGATTTAAAATCTGCGGCGTTGCCACAGGCGGTTGAATCGTCGGCCTTGATTCCTGCGTAGCTTGCAACGGCGCCACTTGAGGATTCGACTTATGAAGCATCGTCTACAACAATATTAAACCTCACCCATAACAACACAAAAACATACAATCGCAGTTTGTGGATCAATTATTCTCATGACAACTTGTGCCTGAAGTAGTGCATAAGCAAGCTGAGGATTCTGAAGCAACATTCCTTTACTTTCAGCAGGATTATTCTAAAAATACATTTAAAAAATGAAGTGATTAAAAATATTTTTTACTTGAATACAAAGCTTCATTTGTTTCATAAGTTCAAACATTTGTTCAGGCGGTAAAGAAGCGACGGCTTTACTGATAACTTCTGGTGCTTTATCAGATTCGACTGCATCGCCGTAAGTATTGTCGATTGGAGGTCCAGCCAATAAGCCTAAAAAATTTATACACTGAAAAGATAAAAAAATAATTACTTTGCATTTCAAGCCTTGATTTTTCAGTACAAGCATTGTCCACTCTTAACGCTCGACCGCCGATTTCATAACCGTTGAGATTCCTCATCGCACTCAACGCTGTCTCTTGATCTTTGTATTCGCAGAATCCATATCCCTTCGGTTTCCCAGTTTCGCGATCGTAAACCAACCTAAACATAACAGCTTTGTTCCAACAGTTTGAAACTCCAGGAGCATGCCCAGAAGGATTTGCACGTCAAATTTGAAGCAGTTGACTTCAGATTTGATGAAAATCCTTCTGCGCATGCTCCAGGAGTTTCAAACTGCGTTTAAGAATGCCAATTATTTTTTAAAAAACAATTTAAGCAGAAACACCATTTTGGGTATCTCAACAAAAAAACACATTTTTGGGGGTCAACTCAATCAGAAACACATTTTGGGTGTTACTCAATCAAGAAACACCATTTTGGGATCTCAAAAAACACATTTTTGGGACAACCCAATCAGAAACACCATTTTTGGGTGTTTACTCAATCAAGAACACCATTTTGGGGTGCATCTCAACCAAAACAACGTTTTTGGGGGTCTCCAATCGAAACAATTTTGGGTCTACACAACAAGAAACACCATTTTGGGGTGTATCTCAACAAAAAACAACATTTTGGGGGTCAACTCAATCAGAAACACATTTTGGGTCTCTCAATCAAGAAACACATTTTGGGGCGTATCTCTCCAAAAAACACATTTTTGGGGTCAACTCAATCGAAAAACACCATTTTTGGGTGTTACTCAATCAAGAAACACCTTTTATTTGAAAATAAAAAAATTCCATACTTAAAAGACAAAACAGGTCCAACTTCATTGAAAATATCCTTCAATTTTTCCGTTGCTTCGTATGGGATGTTCCCAACTAAAAATGGAGAAACAAAATTTTAAGAAATTTTTATTTTAAATTAACTTACCGAAGACGGATCGCATGGATTTATCCATAATATTTATATCCGTCATGATTATTTTAATTATTAATCTTTTATTATAAAATCGCACAATATAATGTACACAAATGCCGGAAAGTCTACAGTTTACAGTTGAGACAGTCTGGCCATTTTTAGAACCTTAAGAAACCTCCTCATTTTGTGTAAACTTTCGAGTCATCCAGAACTTTTGTTGAGTATATTTTTCTTTGAATTCAAAATTCAAAATGCCAGACTACCTCGGTGATGATATGAGGACTAAGGATGAAAAGGAGGAAGAAAAAGAGATCAAAGGTTTTTTATTTATACTTGAGAAACAATTTTAAGTTTTGGTTTTTTTCAGCTCTCGATGAAGCAGATATCGCACTTCTTAAGACATATGTAAGGTTTTCTTAATTTTGTTTTTTTTAAATAAAATATTTGTAGGGCCAAGGGCAGTATACTAAAGGGATTAAGTTGGTCGAGGATGACATCCAAACTGTAATCAAACGAGTCAATGAGCTGACAGGAATTAAAGAATCTGATACTGGATTGCTCCTCCAGCTCTTTGGGATTTGGCTGCTGACAAGCAGACGTTACAGAATGAACAACCTCTTCAGGTAATATCATTATGTAAAAATTATTTTCTTTTTCAGGTGGCTAGATGTACTAAAATTATCAATGCTGACACTGAAGATCCTAAATATATCATCAATGTTAAACAATTTGCCAAGTTTGTGTTGATTTGGCCGATTCGGTCGCGCCGACTGATATTGAAGAAGGAATGCGAGTTGGGTAAGAACGATTTTTTTTTATAAAACCGGTGATGGTTATAAATCCTGATGGAATTGTGCATGTTTATTATCGCTATGTCCATCTGCAAATATTTGCGTCGCACAGGACGCACAACGTAAATCTTTGTAGGTGTGGACGTGTCTACGCGCAGCGCACAACGCAAGAATTTTCGTCACGTACAAAGCACGCTATCCGGACCTTGTCGGTTTTCTGATGAACGTCAAAGGATTCGCCGCACAAATTTTCAACGCTTTCGGAGACGCACGCTCACGCATGGACCGAATGTTTTTCTCAATATAACCTTTCAGTTTCTACTTACTTTTATTGCTGGAGCGGGAACGCATGGCACATAGCGTAAATTTTTACGTGGTACATTTTTTGATTTGCGTCGCAAATACTTGCGGCGAACGTGTGCGACGAAAATATTTGCAGTGGACAAAGCTTTAGATTTTCAAACGTGTCAGCAGTAACACTTTTTGCCATTTTCTAAAGCTCCAATTTTGAAGTTCTGAAATGTATTAAATAATGTTTTAACATTATTGATGGCTAAAGCATTGTAAAATTTAGTTTTATGTTTTAAATATTTTTGTTTTTTCAGGGTGGACCGTAATAAGTACCAAATTCATATTCCACTTCCTCCTAAAATTGACCCGCTGTAACAATGATGCAAGTTGAGAAAAACCCGACGTTACCTACAGCGATGTCGGTGGTTGTAAGGAACAAATTGAAAAATTAAGAGAAGTCGTTGAAACTCCTCTTCTTCATGTATGTATTTTTTTAAACGAAATTTATAATATAAAATTTTTTAGCCTGAGAAATTCGTCAATTTGGGAATCGAGCCGCCAAAAGGAGTTTTGCTTTTCGGTCCGCCCGGAACGGGTAAAACGCTTTGTGCGAGAGCGGTCGCCAATAGGACGGACGCTTGCTTATCCGTGTCATCGGTTCCGAATTGGTTCAAAAGTATGTGGTGAAGGAGCTAGGATGGTCCGTGAGCTTTTCGAAATGGCCAGAAGTAAAAAAGCGTGTTTGATATTCTTCGATGAAATCGACGCCATCGTGGCGCCAGGTTTGATGATGGAGCCGGCGGTGATAACGAAGTTCAAAGAACTATGCTTGAACTTATCAATCAACTTGACGGTTTCGATCCCGAGGAAACATCAAAGTAAAAATTAACTTTTTTTTTTTCAAATAAAAAAATTCTTTTTTAGGTTCTCATGGCTACCAACAGGCCAGATACTTTAGATCCTGCTCTCATGAGGCCTGGCAGGCTCGACCGAAAAGTTGAATTCGGACTCCCTGACCTTGAAGGAAGATCGCACATCTTCAAAATCCACGCCAGATCCATGAGCGTTGAAAGAGACATCAGATTTGAACTTTTAGCTCGATTGTGCCCCAACAGCACTGGTAAAAAATTTTAGTTTTCCTCTTTTTTTTCTTTAATTATTTTTAGGTGCTGAAATCCGATCTGTATGCACTGAAGCTGGAATGTTCGCCATTCGTGCCAGAAGAAAAGTCGCTACAGAAAAGACTTTTTGGAAGCCGTCAACAAGTTATCAAATCGTATGCGAAGTTTTCGTCTACTCCTCGCTATATGACTTACAATTAATTTATATTGATTACAACATTTTCTATGTTTAGTCTATTTTTTCTGTCTTTTTCTTTTGTAATAACAAGCTTAAAGTAAAATTTTTCGTTTTTTTTTCCCTTGAGGGTATTTCGATTAAAACAACGTCAATAAATAAAAATATTTAATTCCTTGTATTAGTCATAAGAAAAAAAAAGCAAGATTCATAAATATTATAAAAATACAACACTTAAATCTTATGAAATAAAAAAAAAACTAGACTTTCAATTGTTAACATGGGACGTCGAAGACGAAAAATTCAGTCTTATTGAATCACTATTGTCGATTTAAAATCATTCAATATCTTTGTTCATTGTTATATTAACAATGGCCAATATTATACAGATAAAGCCCCAAATGATGACCAAAAGAGGCCAAAAAATGGTTTTAAACGGAGAAGCGTGAGGGTTCGTATGTTCTTTAATGGAGCTGGAATCGATTTCCGGCGATCATCACGACTGAAGCTGGAACGATGTATTGAACGATGACTCCAGCGAAAGATCCAGTGATGCCAACCTAAAATTGATTGGTGAAAAAGTACTGTTTGAAGAGCTTCCAACAAAAACTTCCTTAAAGAGAAGTAACTATATAGGAGGGGGAAGTATAACGGAGGGGAGGTACAGGGGAGGGGGAGTATAAGTCAGGGGAAGTATAACCGAGGGAAGTACAACGGAGAGGAAGTTTTTTTTTTTGAAAAATTTTGCAAGTTTTCTTTTTTTTTTTCAAAAATTTTGCAAGTTTGTTTTTGTCAAAAATTTTCCGAGTTTTTTTTTAAATTTCCAAGTTTTTTTTAAATTTTCCAAGTTTTTTTTTTTTCAAAAAATTTTCCCTTTTTTCGAAAAATTTTCCAAGTTTTTTTTGTCAAAAATTTTCCGAGTTTTTTTTAATTTTCCGGTTTTTTTTTAATTTGCTGTTTTTTTTGGAAAAATTTTTTAAGTTCTTTTTTTTCGAAAATTTTTCTAAGTGTTAAGGTAGAAATAATGGGCTCTTTGGCCTACGGATGTGCCTCTCGTAATGGGTAGAAGTATGAATTACTCCCTAGTAAAAAAAAAATGTTAATTAAAAAGTGGCAATTTTTTACACCAAAAGTTCGCAAAAAATAAAAGGAGTAATTGGTGAAAATCGGACCAACGGTTCTGCCGCAGCGAATTTTTTAAAATTTTAAACAGACATATCTCCGCCATTTTTTCGAAATTCAAAAATTGCCCTCATTACTTTCTTCTTCACCGGCTAAAGAAATTGTGTGAAAATTTGGTGAAAATCGGATGAAAACTGTGGCCTAAAGTGTTCCGAAAAAAAAAAAAATGCTACGGACGGACGGCCGGCCGGCACCATAGACAAAGATGAGATCGGTGTAGATCCATATTCTAATTGACCCTCCGGGGTCTAGAAGACCCCTCCCCAAAAACCCAACGTGGAGGGTATCACAATAACTTCTTTAAGGAAGTTAAAAAATATAATAGATTTAACTTACAATTTTTTCAATTTGATCGGTAGCCATAGCTAGTAAAATGGGAGGGACGACAGCCAAAACTGGGATTATTAACGAATGAAGATATTTCCATCGCCAGCGCCAAATAAAGCCTAAATAAAATTAGGATTAAAATTTTTTTCTTCTTTTTTACTTACATTTAAATTGCTTCTCAGTGTGACGCATATGATCGGGAAGCTTGTGGTGAATGTAAAAACTGGAAAAAGTGTGAGAAAATATGAGAAGACTTCCTCAGAAAATTATGGTTTGATTTATCAGGAGCGAAGTTTAAAGTGAAAAGGTCGTCAAGTTTGGGAAAAGCGAAAACCGCTAAAAGTGCCAACGTTAAATAAAGAAGTAGAATCGCTAAGTAGTCGAAAGCAAGCCAACGTTTGAGTTTGGCTTTGTTGCTTATAGGATAAATAAGCCCAGGAAGCGAATGGTGGCACATAAACGAATAAATGCAGGAACCCAGAAGAGCTGGAAAACCTGCCAAGTTGTATTTTATCGGAGAACCATGTTGGACTTCGCTGTTCGAAAGCCTTTTGATGCTAAGTCCAATCATCAACGAAAAAGCTAAAAAAAAAATTATTTTGGCCTCAATAGCTATAAAATATTTACCAAGCCATCTTGAAAAAGATGTAAAAAATTGCAAATATTTAGTCTTCTGCACACTGAAGAAAACAAAAGGTCCAAAGGTAAAAATAAAACGCCCTTAAAAAAATTATTAGAAAAGTTTCATAAGCAAAATGACCTACAAGTGAGATATTGTAGACGGACTGCCTTCTAAAATTATAGCTGATCCAACAAAAATCATCCATCGTTGCATTCACATTATTAATAGTACTAAAAACAAAATTTAAAAAATTAAACATTTTTATTATTTTATACCATGAAGTATCAACGATTGTTTTTGATATAGCAGCCGAATAGATGGTCAAATCTCCGTAGAGATAAAGACAGAGAAAAACGTAGAAAAAAAATTGTCCAACACGACTGAATAAAAGGGAAGCCATTTCACCCTGAAAATAAATTTAAAACACCTACGATTTATTTCGCTGGTTCTTACCAGTTCTATTTTTCTGTCGAGAGAAAAAAGTCGCTGAGGTTCACTCGGAAAACAGTCGATATATTCAAAAAAACAAAATTATTAATAAAATACAAAAATTATTAACTCACCTTGAGGCAACATAAGAGCATCTTCTCTAACTTCATTGATGTCATCTTCAGAGCTCATTCCAGCTTCTGCAGCCTAAAATTTATAAAAAAATTTAAAAATAAGTAAAAAAAAAAATAATACCGATCGAATTCTTCTGTTGACGCTTTTAATTTTTTCGACCTCTTGCCACTGCATGATTGAAGAGGACAAAGCGATTCCTTCTATTATAAAAGTCGCAGTGATGTAACTGTAATATTAAATGAAAATTTAAGTTCTTCAAAGACTATTTTATAAACCAGTCAGTTCTATCATAAGATAGAATACCGTATATACAGAGTTATAACTCTGTAATAAGTTAAGAGTTATAACTCTGTAAATAAGTTAATCAGAGTTATAACTCTGTATAAGTTAATCGGAGTTGTAACTCTGAAAACGAAAAAGGTTTGAGGTCTACTTATAGTAATCTCAAAAAAGTATGAAAGAAAAATGTTTAAAATGATAATTCTGATTAACTTATATACAGATTACAACTCTGATTAACTTATATACAGAGTTAAAACTCCGATTAACTTATAACATAGTTACACTCCGATTAACTTATATACAGAGTTATAACTCTGATTGACTTATCAGAGTTATAACTCAGATTAACTGATCCATTACTTCTGAACCACTAACAGATAAATTATAGCTTTGTTCCAACCGCAGTTTGAAACTCTGGAGCATGCGCAAGGATTTGCACGTCAGATTTGACAGACAAACGATTAGAGCGACGTCACATTTGACGTCCTTCTGCACATGCTCCAGAGTTTCAAACTGCGGTTGGAACAATTATGTTACAGTATTAATACCTGAACATCGCCAAAACGATAATCAAAGCTGAACTCAAAATCCATCCTGCGTCAAAAAAAGCTTTCGGTAGCGTCAATGCCCCAGCTCCTACTATTAAATTAAAAATATAGAGAAGGGCCGTCTGAAAAAAATAAACAAAATCATTATAATTTAACAAAAAAAAAAGATCTTACAGAAGATGAATAAGGATCATCCATGTTTTTGAGGGAAGACTTTTAACACGTTTTTAACTTTTTTTAATGGACTATCTACTACATTTTATTCAATGAAAAGAGGGAAATGCAGTTCCGAAGTAAAGCAAAACAAAAGAATACGCAATCTGTAGACATGGAAAGTTGACTCAATACCAGCTGATATGATATCGGAAAACAGTTAACCCGACCGTTAACAGATAGCGATGTCTGACATTTTTCAAACGTCAAAAATCTTATTTACAGAACTTTCATTATTTCTATACTTATCGATCTCCTAGATTATCAGTATATTTTCATATAGAGCCATCAAGTTATTATGAATACAGTTTTCTGAGCAAGATGGGCGTATCTGCACGTCAAATTTGACGTCAGATGACTTCAGATTTGACGGAAAAATCCTTCTGCGCAAGCTCGAGTTTCAAATTCATAAAACTGAATATGAGCATATAAAGGTGTTTATGATATTTAGATTCAGCTATTTATGAATATGCCCAACTCTGTCAAAGTTTTTGGATGAAAAAAAGGGCTTTAATCATTTTAGGGTTTATTTTTCATTTTGTTTTTTCCGGCGATAAGGCAAATATTTTATCTCCTTCAAAATTCTGTATTTGACGGTGGGCGTATTTCCCTTTTGAGCGCCCACGCTTCCCTTTTTCTGACCCTTGATGACCCGAGCTCACTGAATCCCCTCAAAGCCTTCCGACCTAAGCGAGCTCTGTCGGAACTTCAGATTTTCCTAATCTCATTTTCCGCGATGTCTCCCTAATCGTAAACACTAAACATTTCAGGATATCACACCCAAGTTAACTGAAGAAGCGATTTTATTTCGTACAGAATTTCAGAATCTCTTTTTTTTTCGGTTTCTTCAGAAAATTTTGAAGATGGAGGTTTTAATCAACATTAGTTACATCTTCAACAGGTCCTTCTTGTTTGTTTATTAGGTAAGATCAACAGTTTTTTGTTTTTATAATCCTAAAATTTTGTTTTTCAACAGGATGGTTCGTGTTATTTCTATCCATCATTTTGACAGTCAAGTTATTCAAACATGTGAAGAACCTTTGGACGTTTGCACTGGACCTAATGATAGGTAAATATTTTGGCTTTTATCCAGGTTGAGAAATTTGTCTTTTTTTGGACGATTGTTCAATTTGTTCCAACCGCAGTTTGAAACTCCTGGAGCATGCGCAGAAGGACGTCAAATTTGACGTCAGATGACTTCAGATTTGATGGACAATCCTGCGCAAGCTCGAGTTTCGCGGTTGGAACAAAGCTATTATTTTATTTACGATTAACTATTGTGGTTTTGGCGACACCCTGTGTATCGACCGAACGAGAAGCCGATTGGTCCATAGGAGCCAAGAAAACCTGATTAATGCCTATTCTTCTGATAGTTCAATAATTAGCTCAAATTCACCATAACTGGACTTTTGGGAGTTTTTTATGGTGTTTTTTTTTTCCAATATGGAGAGGGATTTTTGGGCGTTTTTACGGTGTTTTGGGAACAAATTTTGCCAAATTTGATGCTGTTTTTCTTGGCATTTGGGCATTATGTCGGATATCTTTTTTGGATGATCGATAAATTGTTCAATATTTTATTTACTAACTATTGTGGTTTTCGCGACACCCTGTGTATCGACCGAACGGAGAAGCCGATTGGTCCATAGGGAGCGAGAAAACCAGTTACCTACTCTTCAGATTATCGACTTTATGTTCTTCAATTAGCTGAAATTCACCATTTAAATGATTTTTGGGAGTTTTTACAGTGTAAACTCCAAAATGAGGAGAGAGATGTTTAGGTTTTTACGGGTGTTTTGTGATCAGATTGTGCCTTTGATGCTGTTTTTTGGCATTTTGGGCATGCAGGGTATTGCCCTTTCTCTTTCCCCAACCACCCCTTAAAACTTAGTCATCCCCTAATCTACAAAACTAATCATATCTACTACATAAACAAATAATCAATATAGATAGTGATTTTAATAAAAGAACTTTTAAAAAATATAAAATTTAATTTTTCTGAGTGGTTTTTTATGTTTAGACCACACCCTAGAGTTTTAATCTAATTAGAGCCAATGTGTTACAGATTGCTGATCGCACTTCCTCATCACGTTATAGAAGTGAGGGATATCACGTTGAAAGGGGAGAAACCGTATTCTTTTCCTACGGTCGACAAAGTCGTTAAATTATCATATTGCGCCACAGGTACGAAAGACGACTTAATATGATTTTCTCTCGATCTTTCTGTACGCAATTTAAAAGGATCGTCAGCCCTAATAAAGTGACGAAAACTCCGAAACAAAAAAGACGACGCATTATCAAGAAGTTCTGAATTATTTTGACGATTCTGAAGTCTTTAAAGCGAACGTTCATCACATCAATTCGAAGCTTTTAGACAGAAGGATAAAATCGCCTGAAGCTCTTTATTGCTTAGATGAAAAAGTCGCCATTAAGATAGTAGATTTGATTAAAAAATATATAAAAGATGACATAATATTTGAAGTAAACCCAGGCTTAGGTTTAATCACAAAAGAACTTCTAAACTAAATATTTCAAAAATCCACACTTTTGAAAATGACCCTTTTTTCAAATCTGTCATGTATCAATTAGAAAGTGAACATCCAAAAGTCAAAATATTTCATGCGAACTTTTTGGATGTTTGGAAAGTCACTTTTAAAGATAAATTAGATTCAGGGAGGAGAATGGAAGGCCTTCTGGAAGGCATTAGTCCCAAAAAATGGGAAGAAGAACCTCCTTATAAAATAGTTGGGACGCTCCCTTCTTCTAATTTTCTGCGACATTTAATTTACAGCATCGTTTTTCAACGGGGGCTTACTATGTATGGCCGACCGGACATTTTTGTTTTGGTTTCCCCCCAGATATATTTACAGTTATCATTACATAAAGATGCCATTCAATTTCCATATAGAGTTCTTCCCATTTTGTTCAATACGTTTTTCGATTTTGAATTTATCACAAACGTCCCAGCGAAATCCTTTTTACCGTGGGCCGTCAAAAAAGGTAAAAGGCAAGACAGAATTCTTGAACTATACGACATTAATTCAGAGATCTGTACTTAATGAGAGCCACAGCAAAAAGAGATCTGTATCAAACAATCCCTATTGAGTTATTAAAACCATTTTGGTTTTTCATCCGCCAAATTTGCTGCGCAGAAAAAGCCGGGTTATCGAGACATTGGAAAGATGGGTGCCTGATTCCGGCCCTAAATTTATATCTCTCGGTATTAACATTTTTACCGAATTCGGTGAATTGTCGCCAAAAGAGATATTGGATGTATTCCTAGCATTTTCTGAACTTCCTGGCTATTCTTCTAGTCCGTTTTTAGAAGCATTAGAACAAGTTTTGATGATCTATGAAACCAATGATGATCTCTATGAACAAGAAGCCAAATCAGAATTAGAAGCAAACGAAAAAGAAACTAAAAATTAAATGTAAAATTTTTTGTTGAGTTCCTCATTTAATTTTTTTGTAATATTTTAAAATACAAACTTTCGTTTTTGTTAGTTTAAATCAAAATTTTTATTTACCTATCCTTTATTGGGTGGTGAAATGGGTTTAAAACTTAATTCTTCTAACCTAAATAAACTTTCAAAAATTGCCCTTGATTTTTAGGTTCCTAGTTGTCTTCAATATGGATTTTCCGTAAAAGGTTTAAAACTTAACCTCTTACTTCTAACCTAAATAAACTTTCAAAATTGCCAGAAGAGAGCATTGATTTTTAGGTTACCTAGTTGTCTTCTCAATATAGATTTCCGTAAAGGTTTAAAACTTAACCTCTTACTTCTAACCTAAAAACTTTCAAAATTGCCAGAAGAGAGCATTGATTTAGGTTCCCTAGTTCAATATGGATTTTTTTTCCGTAGGAAATTATGTTGCTACACTTGAAAAGAAGCAGACAAGGCAAGGAAAAGAAGTGACGTACACTCGAGTCTATACAAACTGGGACAAAAGGCCGACAAACGATGACGATCAGTCTATGAGGGCGAGAATAGCTGGGAGGGTTACTCCCAGCAGTTCGCAGACTGGAGGGGAGATATTAGAAATGATTGAATTACCTGTTAAATTTCCCTACACGACTACATTCACCTGTTCTCAGGTATTTACTATTACTTAAAAAAACAAAAATTGAGTAAATTTTTTAGGAAACTGGGAATATATTAGTTGGATGTGAGAAGATACTGTGTCTTTTTCAATTAGTCACTCGTACTCATGACATTTCGAGACTGAAGTTTTTAGATTTCGAGTTATGGCCGGTCACTTTAGAATTGAGTTTCGCTCCTTTGGAACTGGCCATGTCGGAAGACGTTGTGGCGGCAGTTGATAAAACAAGCCTTCATGTTTTTCGTATAAACAAAGGTTTCGCCAGGCCATCCGATTGGAGCAGCTCGACTGCAAACTCTTCTCCGAGAGTCAACAAAAATAAGACAAACGTGAAAAAAACTGAGAAAAAAGAAAGATCTTTAAGTCCTGTCAGATTAGAGGAGCTTCTACGTGAAGTTTCTGAAGGGAAAAACCAACGTGAAGCCCTTAAATTAGGAAATGGGCCATTACCTGTTTTAGCTCTTCTGCCATCTATGAAGTGCAGTATGGCCAACAACCCAGCGCGGAATTTAAGGGCATCCCTTTCAAACCACCTGGTTCCGTCACTATGGGCGTCGCCATCAAAGAAATCCCTGCTAATGAGGTTCGTAAAACAAAAAAATTTTATTTAAAAAAATCAATTATAGCCATGGGCTGAACAAATGACAACAATGGTGGAAAGCTTGCTTCAACTTGAATTAGGACAATGGGACGACCAATCAGCAAAAGAAGAATTCAGTTGTGTACTTTTGAGACCTCAATATAAAGTCAGCATTGATTACCTTTCGAAATATGGTAAACTTTTAAATATTCAAGCCAGGGATTCCCAACTTTTTAACCTTTCGAGACTGGCGACTATAGTGCCATGCGCGCATGTCGCTTGGAGACCGCAGGCGCACTTTTGGTAGTAGTTGCCCAGCGGGAACTGCGGCAAGCCTCTATAAGATATTTAACCCTTCGAGACTGCAGGCGACTATAGTTGCCATTCGCGCTTTTCGTTTGGAGACCGCAGGCGACTTTAGTTGCCCAGCAGCGCCAGCGGGAAGCTCTCTAAAAAATTTAATACCTTCACTTCCGTGGCGCTAGCGACATGCAAATACTGGCAATCTGATGATCGCATCACTCGTCGCTTTCTGTGCTTTGCTGGGCGCTGGGAGTGGTTGGGAAAAGTGCTGCGCCAGTAGCACAGAGAATCCGAAGGCGACTATAGTGGCAGTGCGGGCATGTCGCTTGGAGACCGCAGGCGACTTTAGTTGCCCAGCGGGAACTGCGGGAAGCCTCTCAAGATATTTAATAACTTCGCTTCCCGTGGCGCTTGCAACATGCAAAAACTGGCCATCTGTTGGGGAAGGCTAGATGGCTGAGATAGCTAAGATGGCTACGTGATGACCATCACTTGTCGCTTTCTTTGCTTTGCTGGGAGCGGTCGGGGAGAAGTGGAAAAGTGCTGCGCCAGTAGCGCAGAGAATCCGGCGTCAGACGCGGTCTCAAAAGGGTTAACAAGCAAAAGGAACCAACAATCCTGTAAAAATTGGGTTTATCTGTCAACAAGCTACAGAAATCCTTTAAAATGAATTTTTAGAATCAAGTTGTCCCCGAATGAGGTCACCAGCGTACAGCAATCTTGTAGCATTCAACTGCCTAATTTGTACTCAACAAGAAGGTTTTATGTATCATTTCCCAGTTTATGAAGGCGAAGTTGTAAGTTCATTTTTTTCACCGTTATCCTCAATTCTTTTGATTTTATAGATGAGCTTGGAAAGTGTATATCTGAATATAATTTTACTTCTCCAATTCGACATGTTATTCTTGAACCGTATTACTTCATGCGTTAACAGTAAATGGTTTAGAGACGTACACAATACGAAGCATCCATGCTATCGAAGATGACAACGATGAGGTTAAAAATTTAAATTAATTATTTAAAATTAATTTAATTTTTAGGAGCTTGTCCACCTATAGATGATCCGATTTCATTAATTGGGCTCAAACCGTTTATGGGAGTCGTAAATTTGTTAATTTCAAATTCATTTCTTATCATTTTATCTTCTTCGGAACCATTATCAAAGTAAAAAATAATTTTTACAAGTATTCTGCTATTAAATAAATTATTTAGAGGAGAAACGACGGAACAGACAATCTATTGCCTTCGCCTGCCTTCACCGGGGACGCTTTATGCAGACTTTTTAGCTTTAGCATCAACTCATAGATTTATAAGTCCTCCGACGTACTCGCAGATGCTTTCAGAAGCTCATACCGTTTTACGTCGATCACTAATGTCCATTCAGACCCAAATTTCAGCCCTTTACAAATGGAAGTTGAATTATATCAAGAATCATGTGCTTTATTCGCCGAATACTATTTAAGGTTTGAAATATGTAGCTTTCTTGCATTATTTTTTTGTAGTTGTGATACTGAAAAAGATTGGACGATGGGTTATAACTACAGTCTTTTGGCTAAAATGAGTCCTACGCAGTTGATGGATAGATTGAAGAAACTAGATATTGAAGCTAAAAGGGTAATTGTTTTTGAAAAAGGGAAATTTTGAAATTTGTTTTAGGTTGGTGTTGAATGAAGTTGACGTTGGGGCTGATACATTATTTAAAATTGTGCCTTACCGCCTGCGATGAAGATGACAAAATTCCAGTTGGTGCTTTAAACACGCTTTTAGATTTGATCGAATCGAGACGGGACAACGCAAGAAATTTCTTGTTGTCAAAACTAATATTAGAATCGTCCGTTTTGAGGCAGTTTTCGACAGAAAGAACAATCAGGATGATCTCAAAAAGAATCAAGGAGAGCAAAGAGGCTGATCCTGCTGATTGTCTCGCGTTGGCAGTTCTGTATATAACGAAAGGGAAAGCCGACGAGGCCGGTTCCGCCTTGGAACTTTCATCAGATGGCTCAGTTTTAGTAGAACTTTTACAAAAAAATTGGACCTTACTTTTTGAAAATTCAAGACGAGTAAGACAGTTCAAATTTTTGCTTTTTAAATTTTTCTTTCAGAAAATCAAAGTTTGTCCTGATGACTGGGAAGGAGTTACATTATCAGAACTTTCAGTCCTTTTAATCGAGAAAAAACCAACCCAGTTAGCAGAAATTTTAAGCAATTTGGTCATCCATAGCTGTACTCTCAATCTTCAAGATATTCTTCAAGTATTTCTTAATAATATTATTTATAATGATTTATTTAAGGTATTTTTGACTTATTTGCCTGCAAGAATGGGCAGCGGAGGTTCTTTATTTGGAAAAGTACTACAAATGTTTTTAGAAGGGGTTTTTCATGGATGGTACACCATCGATTCTAACTGGAAGCCAGAATTATATGAAGGTCCACATTTAGAAGCACTAAAGGTACTTTTTGTAAATTTTAAGATGAAATTAATTTTTTTTGTTAGATTTTAATGAGGTCGTATCTAAGTAATATAGTGAAGCCTGAAAAGCCGAGTGATGAAGAAGTTATTTGCCTTTTTGGTGGTAAAAGGCCGAGTTTTCTTGACCTTTTACCGCCTTTTGTAACCCAGACTGTAAACGATCAAACTACACAACGTTGCTCAAACTTCAGGTATAAGGATTCCCTAAATTTACTTTTATAATTTTTTTTTAGTGCCTCTTATGTAGCGGATGGCTTGATGAAGGAAGTCTTTCCGAACTTGTTCAGTTCGTGACGGAATTTGTACCAGAAGATATTGGATTCAGCCTTTTAGTTCTAGCTCAGCCGTCAAAATCGGTGAGTTAATGGTGGAAAAGCAACCTAAAATATTACCGCAGTTTGCCAAAGATGTGTTAAAGACAGAATCTGAATTAAAACATCTTATTTCAACAGTTCAGGCAAAAGCTGATGAAGAGCATGAAACTGATGATCCAGAATCAAAATTATATTCTAACTTATTAGAAGGTAGTCTAATATGCGCTTGTTAAACTAATATTTTTTTTTAGAAGTCTTGAATAATTTGGCAAGGACTCTTAACTGTGAGGAGTTTACAAAGATTTTACCGCCAGGGAAAGAGTTTGAAGGTTATATACTGAAATGCCAGCAGACTGCACATGCGAGCCATCTTAAAGATATGATTATGGTGACAGGTCATCGCCTTATGGCGACTATGAATCTCAAATCGTTCACCTAGCCTTTCCTCCCCCAAGGGGGTCCTCCATTAAGGATCCCTTTTCACGGTAACTACATTTCCGTAAAAATGCCTCAGGAACCCAACCTCACATAAATGGTGCTCTCATGCTTTTTTTTCGTGCCTTTTTGTTCTCTTACCTTCTCGGCCATTTTTCCTCTCTCGCTGACACTGCACAATTTTAATAACTTACTGACTCTCATTCCAGACTTTTCATAAACCTTATCTTATTGTAATTTATCTTAATCATTATCTCATCAAATAGTTTCTTTTCTCATAGATTATTAGTATTATTACTAAAAGAAATGCTAATTTTTTACATAAAAGTCGACTTATCAGTATTCATTTTATCAGAGCATTTATTTTTAACTTCAAAAAAGGCTTAAATTTATTTTTAACAAAAAAATCAATATTAAAGTTTGTTATTAATTTTTTTATTTTGCAAATAACTATCATGATTGCAAAAAATAATCTGTGCAGAATTAAAGAAAAATGTATCTGCTTTTGTTGAGTAATATGTTTTATGGTATCAGTGTCTAGAATGATTGATAATCTGTTGATTGGTTGGAAAATTTTAGGTAGCTTGATAATTTAAAAATTTAAAAAGGGACCTTAATAAATGTTTTTGGTATTTATGACCTCTAGTCTATTAGGCAATCTAAATGTCGATTTTTGTGTCGCTCAATTTTTTGTTTATATTTTAAGTAAAGCGCACGATAGGAAAATGCACGCTTTTATGTTCTAGTTGATGTTTTTATCGTTAGCGAATTAGAAGTTTAGACTCGCAAAATCCATCCTTTGGACAAAAATCAGAAATTATTTGATACTAGTCTTCTTGTGTTCAATTATTTTCGAAGAGTGAGTTCTAAGTGTTCTTTGATAATTTTGTGATTTTATATGTTAAAAAATTATTTTTGTTTACGTTGAGGGTGTAACACAGGCCAAGGTTGTCAGAAGGTTGAAGGGCAGCTGAGCGAAACCTGATTTGTCTGGTTGTCCTATCTCAATCCGTCTAGGAGTTATGATTTTTTAAACTTAATATTAGAGTCTTTTCTCTGTTATCCTCTCAACAAAATTATTTGTGGAATAGGATTACTTTAACTTCTTCAAAGGAGTTATTGTGACATTTTAGTTGTAGAAAAAAACACAATTTATGTAAAGACCCTTTTATTAACCCTTTCGAGACCGCGTCTGACGCTGGATTCTCTGCGCTACTGGCACAGCACTTTTCCCTCTCCTTGCCCCTCACTTCTCCCTGACTGCTCCCAGAGCCCAGCAAAGCACAGAAAGCGACGAGTGATGTGATCATCACGTAGTTCATTTCTTCCCCAACAGATTGCCAGTTTTTGCATGTCGCTAGCGCCACGGGAAGCGAAGGTATTCAATTTTTTAGAGACGCTTCACGCTGGCGCCGTGGGCAACTATAGTCGCCTGCGGTCTCAAAAGGGTTAATCTTAACAAATTTTAAAAATGAAACTTGTTTCTTTTTTCAAAAAAGTTGGGGTGGACTTCCAAAATCAGGATAGCAACAAGCTTTTTTAATGTTCACCTTCGGTGCTTTCTTGTTCAATTTTTTGTGTCAATTTTGTTGTTTAAATCGAAGATTCCATCCTTAAAATGTTGATTTTCATGTTTTTCTGGATTAAATAAATCGTTATTGTTTTAAAAGACATAAATTAATATTTATTAGAAAGACAAATTGTGTATTGTATGTTAACGATGCTAAATATATCATTTGTTTATTAATCTCTTTTCTTTGTAGCATTGATTTTGTCGACGAACCATCCATGAAGGCATTTCGGGATTGGTCCGTCAGTTTTAAAAACGACTCTTCCAATTTCTTTGAATGTTTAGCATCCAGGATGAGGAGTCCCACTTTATTTTGAGTATCTGTCCAGAGAAGAGATGATAAAATAATTCCGTCGTCTTCTCCCTGTAAAAACTTAATGAAGTTCTTTCATTGATTTGGCTTACATTTGATTCTGGTTTAGCCACAAAAATTGGTTCGCAAGGAAAAACATTATCTTCGCACCACATTTTATATTCTTTTGTGCTCGCATCAACCTTAATTAGCTAAAAAAACAAATTAAGTATTTTATTTAAAAGAAAAACTCACTGTGCCTGGATTTTCTAAATCGACGTCAGACGATATTGCGTAGAAGTAACGATATTTATTCCCCATGTATTATCATTAATTCTTGGAGTTTCGCATCCAATTTGAGAAAGTATTTCAGGTATGACGTACACATCTCCATTTCGCCGATGTGCTCTCGCCTTTGTTTTTCTCAATGTGACCAAATTACCGGTGCTTCCATGGTTTTTTAAAGGAAGCACGAATCTGATAGGGCGCCCTCTGAACATTTTTGCGTAGTTTGGATTTTTTGTTGCGTCCTAAAAAAATGATGAATAGTTCGCCAGTATTTTAGACTTACCTTTAATGCTTCTACTAACATGCAGTCGATCATTGATGCATCTTTGTATGCACAGATGTCAATCACTATGTGACCGTCTTCTTCGTATTGGTTTATAATGTGAAGATAAAAAAATGGTTCAGCCTTAAATTCCAAAATGTTTTCCTGTCGATCTTGACACCACATGAATCAATGTCTAAAAATTTATGTAATGTTTAAAACAGTATAAATCATAATAAGGAGTTTATGACTATTGGGACAATTTATGGTAAAAACGATTATCATTAACCTCAAAGGTCTAACCTAACCTTTCAAACAGAACCTGAAGTTATAAAAAGAGTAAATAGATAGCACAGTTGAAGTCTATTCATTAAATCATAACCTCCTACGATTTGACGCCATACTTACAGGGTAATCTTTGTAAAACTTCAAACACGCAGATAGAGGGTTATTTTTAATAGTAGTATTTTTAATAGGTAGTAAAACCAAGGAAAAAGCCCAAAACTCTGGTTAAAATGGTGGAAAAATTGGGCCAATTTATATTAAAAAATGAACGATTATCATTAACCTCAAAAGTCTAACCTAACCTTTCAAACAGAACCTGAAGTTATAAAAAGAGCCAATAGATGGCACAGTTGAAGTCTATTCATCATAACCTCCTACGTTTGGACGCCATACTTACAGGGTAATCTTTGTAAAACTTCAAACACGCAGATAAAGGGTTATTTTTAATTTTATCTACGACGAAATTTTTCAATAAGTCTATACTCAACGGTGTTCCACTATAATAAAGTAATTTCAGTCATTCCAAAACTGTGCATATAACTCGGATGAGCAGGCCATCGTGGTTTCACTGTTGCCAACATTTTTGCTTCAGAAAATACATTATCCGACGGTTTTTTCTATTAAATTTAATGTTAGGCTGAAAATTTTAGGATATATTTTACCTCTTTTGGTGTTCGGGAATGCAAAATATTCCGTATTTTGGTCCTGTTGGAGTTACAGTCATGCCTAAGTTGAAGACCGTGCCGCAATCAAGGATATGCGGATGTGCTGTATGATGGACTATGCTTATGTTTTTTTAAATCCGTCTGTTAAAATAAAATTGCTGATTTTTCAGAGAAAAATTGAGAAATAGTCACCCCGTGAGCAGTATCCCTCTTCTGTCGGTGACACCCATTTTCCGCCCTTCATCCAGCATACTGCTCACGGGGGAGGGGTCATTGCCCTGTCTTTCTTCTATTTAAAGAGAAAAATATAACTTACGAAACCGATAGTTTCTAGGGTTCTCATCAATTCTGTACATAACTGTCGTCTCACTTAAAGAGTACAGCTCATCTTTAAAAGGATAGACGGAAATCATACAGTTGTCTGAATGATCGATTTTGAATATCGAAGCAAATCTGAAGTTTAAAATGAAATTTTTGAATAAAATTTGAAGGTCATACTTCTCGAAAATCGTCATACACGGATCAGGGACTTTCGCCGTTCCGAATTCCGAAACGACTATTCTTTGTGCTGCTTGGTTTCTTTCGTAGGTGCTGCTTCTGAGGAATCTACATTGATATGTTGCCTCTCCGTTTTTGATGGAAAATCTAATAAGTAAGATATTATTTAAGCGGGAAGGTAGGGGAGAACAACCGTCCCATACCCACCACAGAGATAGACCGGTTTCGACCTAAAAGGTTTCATCAGGTGAACTGTTTTCCGTTCATTGATCTCTTGTGTGGTGGATGTGGTAACTGTTGTTCTTCCCTACCTTCCTGCATTATCTGTTTCTTACCTATGAAGAAGTGCTGCACCGTCAAAGATATGTTTAAACTTGTCTTCTCCGACTGTCAGACTTCCAGGCCCATTCCTAAGCAGACTTCCATTTATCCAACTTGGAATTTCACCTTAAAATGTGACGAAAATGTTAAATTCCTCTTTAGAAAACTTCAGAAAAACAAATTTATACAGAACTCTGTTTTAAATATTTTAAAATTCAAAGAAGTCCTTTGAAAATCTCTTTTGGTAAACAGAGGAAAACGCGTTGAGAAGAAAAATGCCTTTCCCTTGTTGATAATAGCCACTTTAAGGGAAAAATATTTAACCCAAAGAAGAATATTGAAAAATTCTTAGTGTCCCGAAAGCAGGGATTCCGAAGGTGTTCTCCAAGCTATGACAGGGGGCCCGGGTCCGCAGAAAAGCTTGACAAAAAACCGCTGAAAACATCTTCGTAAAAAGCGAGATATTTATTTCCTGAGAACCCTTAAAAGACCATTTTATTTCCTGAGAACCCTTAAAAGACCATTTTATTTCCTGAGAACCCTTAAAAGACCATTCTATTGCTGGGAACCTTTTTTAGACCATTTTATTTGCTATGAACCCTTAAAAGACCATTTATTTCCTATGAACCTTAAAAGACCATTTTTTCCTATGAACCCTTAAAAGACCATTTTTCCTATGAACCCTTAAAAGACCATTTTATTTCCTGAGAATCCCTTAAAAGACCATTTCTTTTGCTGGGAACCTTTTTTAAGACAATTTTATTTGCAGAAAAAACTTTTAAAAGACCATTTTATTTCCTGAGAACCTTAAAAGACCATTTTATATGCAGAAACCCTTAATGAAAATCTTAATGAAAATGTGCAGTCACGTGCGGCGACATTGAAAGAACAAGGTCGCCGTTATCGATTGCTTGTTTACCTATTTTTCGCCCCGTGATCGGCAGTAGGACTTCTTGTTTGCAGTCTCTAAGCCAAATCGCGACATCGCAATTCGGAAACAGATTCTCCCCTTTCATATTTCTCCTTGATCCCTTCTACTTTACTTTCGTTTATCAAATCGATTTCATCAGCAAATACAGTTTCGTATATTCCATTTTTACTTTTCTCATCCTAAAATATAATTAGAAAAAAAGTCAAATAAAATATAAGTTACTCTTTTGTATTTGTGGTTTTTTGTGGATAAAATCGAAGGGAGGCTGAAAAAACATTTGAGCCAGTCGAGTATGAGAAGGAGAAGTCCCATTGTGTTCGCTCGGATATCAAGTGACAAACTGACGCTTTGTGACCGCTGCCCCCTTCGATGTCTGCCTCCCTAACAAGATTGAATAAGTAATTCCATTATGCATGTTGGAAATTGATTGATTAAATTTCATCATTCAACTTCTCCATTAGTACAATTATTCATTATTTCATTAAATTTGACATCTATTTTAACTTCTGAATACAGTTAGGGTCTTTTTAAAATTAATAAAACGTAAAAAACCAAGCTTTCTAATTATTTGTTCAAATTTCATCATTTTTAATGATTTTTTCCTTTTGTTCGTGAAATCATATAAGGTCTAAAAAGAAGCTTAAAATTGTATAAATCCATGAAGGGGCTTGAGGCGTTTTACCCAATTAATTTTATACAATGGAGGTTAATATAATAAATTTTGTAATATATTAATTTCGTGGGATAGGTTCTAAATTGCCGGAGTTCGATTGAAACGTCAGAGTTGGTCCCTCGGGAAATGATATTGAATTGCGGTAGTGATTTCTGATTTCTTTTACTAAAGATTTCGGGAAAAATTACCTTTTTAGAGTTTTCGTACGGGCGAAAACCAAAGGACGGTGGGACTGCAACCGTGGTTTACCGCTGCCACCAATTAGACATAAATTTCATCACATATTGCTCCGAGGCACGGATTGCAAATAAAATATTTCGTCAGAATAATATTTTGCAGCATCCCAAACCAATTTTCAAGGCATTAATATTAATGGCTCCTTTACAATACCTTTTTGTTGTGTTGAATCTAAAAAATGAGGTATGCATCAAGTATGGCTAGCGGGTCGGGAAAACATAAGCAGCATTCCTCGCATATTGATCCGTGCATCATAAATATTGCTTTTAGCTAGGGGCTAAATAGAAGCTGAACTACGCAAAAATGCATCATTCAGTCAACAAGCAAACCTAGGATGATTGCAAAAAGGTTGACATGAGATAAAAATAATCTTGAATGGTAAAAAAGAAATTTTTATTGACGCGGGCATCCGTTCTTGTCGGTAAACACTAAGGGATGAATGGGTGCTGTATAAATAGAGCGAAAATTTTGCATTTCAATACGCCTGCTGTTCATGAGATATTGAATGTTATCGACTGGAACGGAATTGTGACGTAAGTGCTTGCTGTTTATATTGAAGATATGAATGAAAATTTTATAGGCTGCCGAATAAATAAACGAAGTGACTAAAGAGTGAGGAATTTCAACTTCTTTTTCGTCAGTAGTCTTTGGCAGTTGTGAACGAGCAAAAGTTCACTGTAAAAATCACGGTAAGACCTTTTTTTTTCGACC